>CAJQZM010040145.1:14701-72289 GCA_907164665.1 Colias nastes | reverse complement strand
TACTTTTCCATTACGGCTTTAATTTTACACGCCAGACTGGACATGCATTGAAAACCAGCAATGAAAATAAAACATTCCAAACTGTCGAAACGCGGTAAAGGTTGATTTCTCATTTTTCTGTCAAAAGTAAGGATATAGAGTTGTACGCCACGATTTTCAATGCCGATTTCTTAGTCGATTCAAATCGATACCTATTGAAAACAGAAAAATGATAATTATTTTTTAATCCTATAACATTATTGTTAGGTATATCGATGGTTTAAAATATATTTACTATATACTTATTGCAAATTTGTTTCAGTTTTCCGAAAGATTCTCTTGTGAAAAATAAATGGATTGAAGCAACGGGTCGTAAAAACTGGTTTCCTACGAAACACAGTCTGATTTGTTCCATACATTTTCACGAAGATTCGTTTACTGGCCCATCAAAGTTTCGGCGAATAATGTTAAGTGGTTGAGGAGTTCCTTCCGTCTCCATCATTAGCTCAGCACCATGATACTAGAATTTTATAATGTACCTACGCAAAATGTTACACGCTCGGTTCTCATATAAATCGACGAACTATTTCCTTCTATCTCGATATAGTTCTGTGGGCTAGATACAAGATGGAATTTAGTCGAGCAGCGAGGAGAACTACCAAATATTCACTATTAATAGTGAAAAGAAGTTTACAACAATTTCGGACCGAAATATTGCCCCCTTTCATAAAATATAAAGAACTTCGTTCCAATAACAGTTGTATCACGGACTGCAATTACTGTCTAGAATTACGAATTTGTTGCGTGACGTTGCGTACGTCCTAATGCGCGTCAACCTTTACATAGCACGTAGTATGAGCGAATTGTTATACTTTTGTAAACACGTGTTCGATATTCCGAGTTGTTTTTTCTCACGTTAATATAAAAATAAGGGATAATGTCGTGCCATAGTGTATGCCTTGGCTTTGTTGGCACTTGTCAATTTTAATCAGTCAGTCAGTAAGCCAGCAAGTCGAGGGAGATTTTTCTACTAAAGTGTTTTGATATCACTGTTTTCATTTGACTTTTTCGATGTAAGTTGTTTTGTAGTGATACGGCGCTTATTTTACGTGTTAGATAATACATGAATGCATGTTATATTGTGTAAGGGAATAAAATTATTTAAATTTGAATTGTATTTTTATTACTGACCTATTTAGAATAATAGAAATCCACTATTTCACTAGTTATACTTTTATTCAATTTGGAATTTCAATACAAAAATTACTACCGGTTTCAGAACATCGTCAGGGATGTCTTCTGATCTATTTTAGCAATAGATGCTTGTAGTGAAACACAGCTATTAAATTTTAGAATGAATTACTTAAAATAAAGTCGTGAATAGCAGATAAACCATAATGTAATAGAATAAACCTAATAGTTCTTCATAAATTGCTTATTTAAGGTTATTCAATTAAATTATTTGCATAAATAAAAATAACGAAGAACATCGCTAATCAAGCCACATAATGAAGAATCTATGTAGATACTCTTTTGAACAGATAATTTAAACCTTTTTTTTACGTAGGGAAATGCCAACTGCATACTTTACAGATAATTAAAACCTGACATTTAAAATTAAAACTAATTTTCAATAATGGGCTGAAAACTGAAATAAAATGTCAGTCAAGAAGTAAATTTCCACGTGGCTTCTGTCGCCGGAACAAGAGCTATCGCCGAGTCATCTCCGCCGACTGATCTTTTGAATGTCACACAGATATATAGGTTAGGTACTGGAAGTGAACATGGATATAGATAAATACGAGGTTTAGATTTTATACCTACTGATTTTGAGACATTAATTTCAAGAATATCTAAAAATGTCACAATGGTAATATAGAATGCAAAATATTTGTAATTATTTAGTTACTGGTATTATAAAGTTTCTAGTAATTTCAAAAATTTTAAAGAAAAGAAAAGATTCGATCATAATCATAAATCGGGATTCGAACCGGCAACTTTCGCCTTACCACACCACTCGGCCACCTAAGTATAATCCTTCATAAACAGTTGAAATTCTTCAACTCTTTCGGTTTTATGTGCCGACGGAGTATCTCATTAAGTTTTTCGTTTATGTAAGTGTTATAGTTTTTTACAAGGCTGGCTTAGATAATATATACTTATTAATAATAATAATTGGCAGTAACGTAAGTTCTAAAAAAATAACTTGGTAACACCAACCTTTGAAGCAAGCTGTTTTTATCCTAACAAAGAAATTTTAATAATAATGGAAACATCCAGTAAACTATATCCATGTTCAGACACAGCCTTGCTCATCATAAGCTGAGAATTTCATTTGGCCAGGGAAATTGTACAGTTTTATAGTGCATTGTGAAGACGTGCTAGAGTGGTTATGGTTCAAATACGACACAGAAATATATGATTAATGCTCATAGTATCGTAGGTGTATCAGTTTTAAGACTGTGTGTAGCTAACAAAAAAATATAAATTATCTTTACTACAATACAGGTTAATTCAGTTCTACAAAAAAGAGCGCGTGCGCCGAGAACACGTGTCAGAAGTGAAGATACCTAGTTACCAAAAATCGTCACCTTATTCCATGACGTGGCGGTATTGCCATGACGAAGCCTTAAAATTTTACTTTGAACGATTTGATTAGCTTTCTCTAAAAACTCTATTTTATCAGACCATATTTACACAAAAATAATACTTACACCAAAACACTATTTATTAACGCTTCCCCCTCAGCGGCCGCCCATCAAAAATTATTTCAACGAACAAAACTAAATGTAAATTTGAAAGGCGCCACAGCTATATATTTTAGTCACGTTCCTATATTTTAGCAACTATTCCCGGGAGACGCGATGTCGCGGGCCGAAATAATAAACGAGGTCTGATGTATCTAATTCGTGGAAGACTTGATATTTTGATGCAATTCAATTATAAAATCGATATGTAATCAATACTGATATATTATTGTGTTTAACGTAAGAATGATGATAATGAAGAAGCTAGGAATCCTTAACTATCTACAGTAGGCATATTTGCTCGTAGCTTTATTATAAAAGTAGAATTTTATTTCAAAGAAGGACCTAGATTTATTTATTTATGATTTTCCAACAAAGGATACAGTCTATATTATTTTACATAGCTTATTATTGAATACAATATGGTCTACTGCACCTTTAATAACTGGAAAATACAACATTATATTTAGGTTACATACAATATGTCAATTTGCTAGATTCTAGTGCCTAATAGCCATTGTAAAGTATTTGATTAGCCATCGTAATTAAGCTGTTTGTACTACTTATATTATAAATGCGAAAGTTTGTGAGGATGTGTGTGTGTGTGTGTGTGTGTGTTTGTTACTCTTTCACAGAAATACTACTGAACCGATTACAATGAAATTTAGCACACATATAGAGGGTAACTTGGATTAACACATAGGATAGGTTTTATCCCGGAAATCCCATGAGAACAGGAACTATGCGGGTTTTTCTTTGAAATCGCGGGCGAAGCCGCGTGCGGAAAGCTGGTTATTTATAAATGTATAATATTCAAATTGGAATTCACCAGTGGAAAATTAAGCTCGTAAGCGAAGCCACAACATTTCAAGTTATCGCGTTACAGCTGTTCTCTACACAAATTTATCTCCTCCTATGTCTAATCTAATCTCTTGTTATAAATATTTTATTTAATAATTAAATTAATCAATATTGGTTCAGTAAATTTGAAGTTAAACTACAACATAGTTACGGTATGTAGTTACCATAGAACATTGTATGTACATCAGTAGACAAAGAAAATCTTTTGATAAAAAAAGCATATCTACTTAGGTATAGGTGGATACAAAATAAAGTTAGAATAAATTTTTGGATTAAGTAATAATAACAACCCAAAATGAAAACAAACAATCATTTCCATAAAAATAACATTTCATAGAACAACACAGAAGATATAAAATTCGGTGTTTAATTTAGCACGTAGCAGGATGCGTATTTCCGATAATTTCCTAGGGGAAGTCTGGCCCAGTGAAGCTGTCTGCCTCTATTTTTAATCAACCACGGTAAAATATGCGGTTTTAATATCATTTCTGTATTAAGAAAGGTTCATTTAGAAGATGGATTTTTGAGAATAGGTACCTACTGGCTTTTCATGTCTTTAGTTTTTTAAAGTTATGATAATTTTTACTAAAGTCATACTTTAATTAGATGTTCTTTTTAACAAATGCGATTCTTATTCCGAGTTATTTACAATGTACCTACTTAGCAAATACATACAAGTATTCTCGTTCTATGCTTACTCTTCTCTTGGCTCTAAAAACATTTTAAAAACTCACATTTTACTAGACTTGAACAACTTACAAGTTACATATTATGTCTGTAAAAAATTGTACGTGTCCTGAATATTTTTTAATAATAAACCCGTCAATGGTTCAAAATGTCACAAGTTTTTTTTTGGGAATTAGTAACAAATATTGATTTAAACGGGAATCGAATTGATGACAAGACGTGCATATCGGAATCATTCGAGCGAACAATAGAAATGCGATGGTATTCTTTATATTGATTTCAATGTATTTCTTAAGACCATCATTTTCACGCTTATTTTTGTTTAAAGTAGAATGGATTTCGATTGGATGACAAAATAGTAATTTTTAACGTTCCATTCTAGAAATTAGGACACTATGTATATACCTACCTATACTATAAATAATACAGAAAATTAGATAACAAATAGGTAAACGAAATTTTCGTTAACCTATTTTTCAAAGTAAAAAAGACATATTTCATCTCCTTTGATTTCAGTAGGTACAATTCGACAAATATAGATTAGTAGGTATCTAGTTAAGTAAATGTAGAATATATTTTGCTGCTGAATTAATAAACTTATGTTCACGTCTTATTATTATTTATACACACATGAATGTTATAATATAAAAGCTCGAAACTTTTTACTACTACACATTCATTAACAAACAAAAACAACGGAGCATGTTTCCACTTAGGTTTCCACGTATCTATCTCGTTATTACGTTATCTATCAAGATACACATGTGTAGATATATGGCTCTATTTATTGTATATTATATGATATTATCGATTGTAGGTGATTGTAGGAAACGTAGCAGATAGAGCTACTACTATTCACGAATTTTAGAAAAAATATCCTTAAACTTAATTTATATCAAATACCTAGTTAAAATCTTCTACTACTTCTTACACAGAGTTTAAAACGGTTTTTACTATAATATTAAAAATAGAAACTGTTCTCTTGTAGAATAGCATCCTCGAGCAGGACATAAGAAATAATGACATGCCTTGAAACAAGAGTTTTATTTGCGGAGAGCACGCCACAAGTGCTTAGGTTGTGGTCTATCACGAGCTTAGCGATTTAAAAACATAAATGCTGCTAATCATATTATGTATTATTTAGATATTATTTATTACTATAAACGATACAATTTCAAATAATATATGGATGTATGGAATATAATGTTTGTTTGTTACTCTTTCACGCGAAAACTGAACTGATTTTGATTAACTTGGCAGTGATGTAGCTCGAATGTTTCATATATATACCTAAGCTATAGAAATACGTCTTGTTTTTCTCGTTTGTAAAGCGCGGTACAGTAAAGGTAGTAGGTAGGTATTTTATAATATTAAGACCCACAACCTTACTCCTTAGCACGTGAATGTAGAACTGTGAGATCCTGGGTTCGATTCCTAAAAAAGCCTTTGTATGGCATGTAATGAAATGTATATGAATATCCGCTTCCGCTCGTGAATTTGTTCCTACCCTTTTAAACCCTGTTGCAGTTTACTTAAAATGTGGTTTTGCGAGAAAATCTCAATGAAAAATTATAGCTTTCGCCTTTCGGTTATTAAGATTCAGAGAGAGTGCAATACGTGCAATATTAGTATTATTAATTATAGCGATTGGAATGAGTAGAAGTAAATCTATACAAAGAATTTCTATTTAGTATTGATCACGGCATTCATAAATGCCTGGATTTGTTTTATTCTGCAACTTCACTACATAGTAGGTACCTATAAAACAAAGTCGCTTTCTCTGTCCCTATGTCCCTTTGTATGCTTAAATCTTTAAAACTACGCAACGGATTTTGATGCGGATAGAGTGATTCAAGAGGAATGTTTAGTACATAATTTATTAGGTTTTAGACAAAGCGGGCGAAGCCGCGGGGGGTAAGCTAGTATATTATAAACACATTTAACTACCTACATACATTCGAACAAAATTCATCACAATATATTCTTTTAATTTTAATTGTCTCTTAATAGCATAGTTAAGGACCTTTACCACTGTACTATAGTGGTCAAAGATAAACATATTATTATACATAACACGTGTATTTTATGGGGGTATCTGTATATCGCTAACATGATTTATATCTTCAATTTTGTCCCACGCACATCAGAGTCGTAAAACGGTATGTTCCGTAAATTAGTGTGGCTAATAAATTACTCAATTATCTTTTTTAATATAGATTATCGTAATTGTTATACTTGTCTTTATGGCTATTTATAGAAAATTTATGATATATTTATTAGATTTCCAACGGACACTTGATTTTGTTATACGTTGAGAACAGTCAAGCTAGAATAAAAAATTTGGCATTTTATATGGAGTATTTATGAAATATAATACAGGTAACATTCAAGACAAATATATCAAAAATGATATTTCATTAATTGATTTTTAGTAGGTAACGTAATTTTTACGTTCTTAATTCTTTATCACATATCGTTCCTTAAAATCTACACTAGGTACATATAAAAAGAAAACAATCATAATATGGTGAAAACAAAACTTTATTAAAAAACAACGTATAAAACATTAAATTAATAGAACATTTAATTGAACACTTATTTACAATCACTATTTACAATAAATTAAACTAAATCACAAGAGTGTATAAATCCCCAAATAAAGGTTAAGATTTTAAGTACTAATGTGTTAAGATTTGCTTATTTTAAACATTAACATTGAAACGAAAAAAAAGGCTTCATATTTGAGTCCGTAATACGACAAATATTTCTTTTGATAGGTACCTACTAATCTATGATCTTAATTATTATCGAAAATTCTTAATTAGAAATAAATGAATTGTTAGAAGAATTTAATAATTGTTAAGCAATGCGACAACGAAACAATGTTACGGCTGTTATTCATTAAAACAAATATAAATACTTTTAACAATACTTTTAGTAATATACAAAACTTTAAAAATTCTCAAGCGAATTACGCAAACGTGCTTTAACAAAGAGCAAAACTTACGTTAATTTAATTTACGTTACATTTAACATACTCTTTTCGATATTCTGATTAAGTATATAAACATATAATTACTATCTCTAGGCGAAATTCAAAAAGCAATTTAGAACGAAATTATCACTCGTTTTACTGCGGACTTACTCATTATTGTGTGACGTCATGTCTGTTAACAGATTTATCTTTTTCTTTCTTAACATTTAAAATTTTGTCAAATGACGTCACAGGACAAAACCCTTCACAAAACTATCGAACATCTTTGACAATTATTAAGAGTTAATTTATGAACAACTCCCTAACATAATCATCCAATTTACCAAAATACATTCTTATGGCTACTTAAAAATTAACCAAAATACTGAGGGCCGTGTTGATAATCGTTACGTCGATCTATCACAACCAAGTTAGCTGTTTTCGCGGGATAGCCGTGGTGGTAGACCCACTTCTTGCCGCCATTCCTACCACCTTCGCCGTGGTGCTGGTGACCGTGGTGCCCGTGATGACTGTGACCTCCAGAGGCGCTGTGACCCTGAGAAGATGAAATTTTAATTAAGTATGATACCAGTTTCAAAGTTATACCTATATGGATAATACAAAAAATACACTTAAGAGAAGGTAAGTTATTTTCAGACATGACGATCATATAAATCGTCTATTAAAAACTATTTTTTTTAATAATTAATTTATAGGCTCTATTTTACCAAGTCGACCAAATAATATTACATCCAAGAGTCTACTTGGCTCTATTTCCGAATATCTTCCTTTATATGTAGATATTGCTAGATTTTTCTATATACTTGAGAGAACAGACCCGTTTCTTGCACGTGTTCAGATATTTTATTTTTATGTATATTCAATGGATTATATTCTTTTCTCTATGTAAACTCTCTAGACTCCACCCACTAGAACTAATTAAATTTCCCTATTTTTATTTCCTAACGTAAAGCACAAAAACCAATTCTTTGGCAATACAATATCACGGTACATTGAATCCTTCATACTGTAGGTACGTAAATATAAATTATAAGTAATTTGTACGCTACGATGAACCCATTACGAACCAATTTGGGGTCGATGGCGTCGATTTATCAAACTGAACAGCATATTTTAAAGTTTCTTAAAATCATTTAAAAATCCCTTTTGGTATGTAACATAAATTTTCTTAGTAACGTGAGTACTCGTAAAAATATATTTTTCATAAGTTGTCTTTTACAGGAGCTCATACTAGATTTTCTAAATAAAAACGAATCTGCATTCATATCTATTATGAACGGAACGAATATTTTAGCATAAGATTAATAAGATAATTCTAAACGAAAGGCTGAAAAAGAAACTTAAATTAACACATTATAACATAAAGAAACAGATTCAGAAATAATTACCTTGTTAGTATGTTCATGTCCATTTTTGCTGAAATGTCCCGTGTCGCCCTTCGCGTGGCCCTTGTGGCTTGCTTCTAGATTGGACTTCTTGTAATGTCCACCCTAGAAATAAATTATTATTTGTTAACATCATTATTATAATTTAAAAAAATAGATACAAGTCTCCATCACCCAACAATTTTTGTGAGTTGTCTTTACTTTACCTCTATCTAAATTAGAAAAAGTTTCGATGCATTTCGATGATGGGTGATTTGAAAAAAAATAACACAGAAAGATAAATGAAATCTGGGAACGAAAGCAAAACTTATGAATTAACAATACTACTTAGATGTTTTCTTTTAAGTTTCCTAAAATCAGGTACTGTACTCAAACAATTCACATTACACAATTTTTAATTAAACCATCCTATCAGAATTTACATGACTGACTTTACTGTTTTATTAAATAGCTTTAAATATTCATAACATTTCAAAGGCGTGGGATAAATTAATAAAGTAATAGTAAATAGGAAAAGTTGTAATTAAGTTGATAGTTGTCCATGCAGCCTGTGTCCACGTCTTTTAATAAAAGTTCTGTTTAATTATGCACTGAGCTTTCAGTGGGAAGTTGAATATCTATACCATGTAAGATGCTTTTTATAGGTGACTGCGTTTTTAAATTAGTTTTTCGTACCACGAGGCAATGAGTTTGTTTAAGTTTTATTTGAATGTCTATTTTCAATTTGGATGATTCTTTATGTGGAAGCAAAATAATTTGGAAGATATTTTCAAATTGTAAATTATATTTTAGGAATGCACCATTACCGCAACTTCAGAAATGTGATAGCAAAATACACAATAACATGTAACCTGTCATTTCTCAATATGTAAATAATTATCTATGAAATACTTAAAGTTAAGATCCGATTCTGAAAGAGCGTTTAGATCTGTTTCACTGATCGATATTACTTACAAGGCAACAGGCAAACTGCAGTTTGGAAACACAGCCTGTGCATTACTAAACCTAACTTTATTATTATATTTCTTAATCATTTCACTAATCTAATTTATTCACGGGTGAGATGATACCCCACCGTGGTCGAACCTAGGACCTCTCGATTATAACGCTTTCATGCTACTTCTAAAGAAGGCGATATTTAACCGCTGCAATAATGTGATGAAATACCGTGAAAATCAATCTCGGTACTCTTGCGACAACTCATTTAAATGGATGTTTTTATCAATTTTCTACAAGCCCTAACGACCTTGAATACGATTTTTCATAGTCTAGAATGCTTTGGAAATATTAGGATTCACTAAGTTAAGATCTAGTTAGCTAAAACGACAAAAAAGAGAATAATATTGATCTACTAGACCGTGACTGCAATTTATTTGTAACACACAATTTTTGTATTTTGACACAGCGGAATAATTTAACGGTAATGTTCGTTTTGAAATTGCACCTACAGTTTCAACGAATAAAGGTGAGATTTTAAATAATATTTTAATCCTCATTTAATTGGTTCAAATTAAAAAAAATAGAACTTTAGATTCGATGAATCCGGATTCGAAACTAAAATACTAAAATACACAAAAAATTGTAAAAACTCAATTTTTCCCGCAGGATGTACAGGCCTTCCGAGCTATAAACTTGCCAAATGTGCCAAATAGTTGCATGTGGTATAGTTGAAAAATTCAGTTTCTGCTATAAAACTAAAACTATGGCAATTTATTTTTTCGTAAAAAAACGCTACTTCTTTGTATTACTTAACCTTTGCGCATTGTTTGAAGTTCTTCGCCTTTCACATTTAACTTATCATCATAATTATCAGCCTACATTTGTCCACTGCTGGACATAGGCCTCAATCATGGCACGCCACTTTAATATTATAGTTAGATGTGGCACATTTAACTATATTAAAAAAATAGGCTTTAAAATCCGTACCTCATCAGTATTCAACCTTATTTGTAACCAATGTCACTCCCCCTTGCACATACATGTCTTTCTGTATAAAAACAATAAAATACATACCATCGAATGTTCTTTCTCACTATGATGTCCTCCATGCATCTCTATTTCATCTGAATCCCCTTCTTCTTCAAAGAACTCTACTCTCTTCTCGTATTCGTCTTTCTTGTGAATGTCGTGGCTACCTTTAGTGCTGTGTCCCTTTGAATGCTTGCCTGATTCTTCGTACTGTAAACAGATGGTTAGTTATTTTTTTTATTTTTTTTTTTTTAAAAGGCACCCGTCATCACAGGGTGTTCGCGCCACCTCTGGATTATAGTCCAGAGACATTTTTTGCTTTTATTTATATTTTTTTGCATGAATAATATTAAAATACAATAAAAAATACAATATAAAATAATACTTTAAAACAAGATAAAAATACTGGTATAAATTACAATAAAATGACTAAATAAGTACAATAATTGCTTAAAAATACTATAAAATTTAAATCAAAATTATTATAACCAATTTAATAAAATGGTTAGTTATGGTTAGTTATGGTTAGTTATTCTGAACTATGATTGTTTGATTTACAAATCTGGTCGTTAAAATGAGAGTTTATACTATGTCTGTATCTTTCTTTTTACTCAGACAAAAAAAAAGTCGTAAGAGGTTTCTCTTCATTTATAAAATAGCTATAAAGTGGTTTAAAAGGCGTAATGATACCATAATGCAGAAATATCTCAAATGTAAACAACCTTATAAAACTTTTAAGAAGGAGTTACCAAGGAGTTACCATTAAAATTTATTGGAACTTTCACATATTTCGGATGATACATTTTCATTAGAAAAGCCTTAGTAGGTAGTTTTAAGGATGCGAATAAAAACTTACCTTCGCATGTTTCTTGCCATGTTCCTCATGATGATGAGCTCCATAATGCTCCTTCTCATCATGGTGCTTCTTATCTATTCCACCCTGGTCCTTGTACTTATCGTGGTGACTCTCCTTGTCATGGTGGCCCTTGCTGGTCTTCGTATCTTCGTGGTACCCCTGAATCATGTTGAACATTTTAGTTATGGATCTATTTATTCTAGTTGTCTTCGTTAAAGACGTTAAAACAGCCCCGTTTGATTCATTATTAACTTTAAAATGTTAGCATATAGTGAATTTTCAGTATATATACCTATCGTTGTTAAAATTTGAATATAAAAATGAATAGATAATTATTTTCTAGATTCATTATCGCCATTATCAGTAATTGATAGTGCAATTTCGTTTTCTTATAGATTTAAATAGCTCTAGGTTCTACCAAACGGATTAATTACGGATTATCGTATTAATCCTGACCAAGGAAGAAATAACTGGAACGCATAAAGGATCAAAATCCTTTGAATATAGCGGGTTAAAACAATGACTTATGAACAATAAAATCATCGAAATGAACGGACAAGCTTGTTGATAAAAGATCAGAGCCGGTATCTTGTTAATGGAAGTTGGTTAATTAAAACGAAACCAGAGTCATGTCAGTTGTACCGTCCTGCTGTAATTGACTTGTGAACTTTGTGTACTAAGGATACTCGAATGTTTCTCGAAGTTGTTTATTATTTCTTTAAATACTGGTACAGAGTTAGAAACATAATTTTAGCAGTATTTCTTTCGCAGATAATGATTAAAAGCTTGTGAAATAAATTGAGGTTACTATGATCCCGACAATTACTTGACACGCAAGGGATAATAGCTGATATTGAAAATAATTTATTGTCATAAAATTTAAGCATTTTTAATATTCATTATAAAGTTTAAGGATAGCCTGTTTAATAATTTTTTTTGATGTTATTTTGAATGTTATTTTTTAATTTTACAAACATCTGTTTGTAACATAATTTATAACCATTTGTTAGAACTTAGAAATCTACGGTCGAGGTTGAAGTGAGAAAGATCGAGTTGCGAATGAGAACTCATAGTAAAAGTGTCTTTGATGACAACTTGCGAACTTATATAATTTATACAAATTAAAACGGACCAGTTATAGCAAGTTATGAATTATAGTGCTTAGTGTCTAATGGTTGGAACTGGAATCGAATCCTAGACTCTATTGAGCTGGAGATTCAATTGAAAGTATTGGACATTCTTCGATAAAGATTCCATATGAACGTATAGAACTTGGAATAATAAATTTTAAATTGAATTATGGATAGTGAATTTTGGTACGTAGTTCTCTGGGTATACAAGATTAAAATGTCTTATTTGTACTTGTTTTCGACATGCGATAAAGTAGGAACCTATGCATTGAAGTATTGTTAGATTCATACAACATTATACAACTATTGTCATCCATTTTTAGCTGGATATCATGTTAGCCGTAAGATAAAAAAATTAAATATATCATTTAAAATGCTTACGGTCTTACTAATAAAATGTTACCCATTCGCTTTGCAATGGATTAGTTATTGCAATAACCTGTCTTGTTTTTATGATTGACGTTTCATGTGAGCAAGAGCAGGACACAGCTATGGTAGAAAATGGTAGAAATTTATCCATTGTTTAACTTTTTATTAGTAAGGCCGTTAATGTTGTTTAAGATTAATTACAATATAACAAAGTAAGCCACACTTCTCTAAACGAAATCTCTGATTATAAACCATACATGACACAATTTGTGGGAACTTTTATTATATATATAACTAGCTCTACTGTATTATACAAACAAATTTATAATCAAAACAAAACTTATCAATATTAGCGATTGTCCAAAGTTTGTTATTATTAGATCATCTAAAACACATCGTGAAAACAAAGCAACACAATGGTGGTTTTTGTTCTCGAACATTCGACTGGTGTTTCTATGTAAGAAAAATCTATACTAATATTATAAAGCTGATTATTTTGTTTGTTTGAACGCGCTAATCTCAAGAACTACTGGTCCGATTTGAAAAAAATCTTTCGGTGTTAGATAGTCCATTCATCGAGGAAGGCTACATAATATTATCATCACGCTAAGATTAGTCTTATCAGGAGCAGAGCACTGCGGGTAAAACCGCGGGGCATAGCTAGTAATTAATATAGGTACGTAGTTAAAAAAACTAAGAAACACGCTTAAACTCATGAAATTATTCTATTGTCACCCATCCTTGATAAGTGTACTAAGTTTGAATTAAATCTGTCCGTTTTAAGTGGGTCAAATTCGAGTCTAAAGGATTCGGTTACATACAAACATACAGGTGAAGCTAAGAAAAACGTGTTAAAATGTCTAATGGCGTATAAGATCAGTTTTATATTTCTTAGAGATATGCATTAGGTCCTTATGATTAGTTTCAGCAGAATATACCTAGTTGCTTAGTTCTGTGGCAAATAGTATTTAGGTACAATTTATGTTATTCTAGTGTCTAGTCTAGACCATGTATAGGTATTCATCTGAAATTTACATAGCTGAGAAATTTGATTGTTTCTTGTAAATTGGGATATCAGAATTCCTTTTCGAGTAAATTGGACGATTATTATTATTTTCAATTTGAAATAATATTAATTTCGGTTAAGGATAAAATAATAATTCATCAGTTTTGCACTAGTTAAGGTTTAGATCAAAATATTAAAGAGAAATAATTTAAAGACACAGAAAATATTATTACAAAGATTATAACATTTTACAATTAAGGTAAAGGCGGGTTACTTCGGGCTAGTGGGGTATTTCGTGTGTTTTGCTTTTCGATTCTAAAATAAGAAATTCTGACAAGATATTTTAAAACTAAACTTTATTGTGTGTTCTGTAAACATTACCCTACCAAAAAAACAAAATACCTAATTTTTCACGGCAAAACGGAACGCAACAAAACACACGAAACGTCAGTCGGCCTCAAACAGCTGTGATAGCCGCGCGTGCTTACTGAGAGCGTAAGGTCGTACACGAAACTTTATAAGACCCCTACAAGATACAGGTAAGTCTATTTATCAAGATATTAAGTTAATTCTGTTCTGTATTTTGTTGCTATTGATCTTATATCAAGTTCGGGTAGTTTAATAGCATAGATTTCCTAAAATTAGCGAAATTTCGACTGCCGAATTAGCCAGCAGATTATTATTCCTTAGTAGGCTACTTCGTGTTATTCCCGAATTAGCAGTATTTTACTGATTAGTTTATAACTCGTTTGTTGTTCAGATAAACGTTTTATAATAAAACTAACCTAAAAATTAAATAGTAGAATAGTTAATTGTTCGTCAAGGGGAAATTCGGTATATAATTTTGTGAACAGATTTATTACAATATGACATTGAAGTTTCCCTTAACTTGGACGTTCGAGGCAAATTCGTCTCACTGAACATTTATGCAAAAACGCTTTTTTTTTGCTTTGTATTTTTAGTAAGTTAAAGTTGTTTGGTGTATAAGGTACTCATTAGTGTATTTATATTTTCTGATAATGATTTGCAGTTAATAAGTTCGCAAATATGTAAAATCGACTAACACGAAATAACCTACACAGTTTTTGGGCGTTGCTGGTAAATTCGTGGGTGCTAAATTAAGTTTGTTTGTTTTTATTTTGAGCAGGTATTAACTTAAGTATAACTCCCGGCATCTAACTTTAGCGCTGACCGATTAGGAGAGGGGATGCGCAGAACGTAGGGAAAAGAGTAGTGACTTTTGACATCCCCCCCCTAATCGGTCAGCACTAAAGTTAGATGCCGGGAATTGTAAGTAGGTATTGACACTTCTGCAGATCTAGGTACTTACACGAGACCAGGCACGTGCACTGCTAGATCATGGAGCATAGTGTTTTTTTTTAGTCAGGAGACCTAAGGAAACGAATATCCTGAAATGTGTTTGTTCTTAATTACTTCTCAATGAAAATGGTCTTAATATAGGATAAACTATTTGGGCGTTATGGGCATTTCGCTTATTCTGTTTACACTTTGTACTGGCTAGGGCAGTTTTTGACATGGGATTTACTTTAAAAGAGCGGTTTAAAATTATCTACGTTACCCACTTGCTAAAAAAACTTTTTAGTTAATATAAGATAATATTATAGGATACTTCTTAAAATTATCGTTTCATTTCAGAAACATGCAATATGGCAAAGGTGTACAAGAAATATACAGATGAAGAGTTGCAAAATGCTTTGCTTAAAACTAGAAGCGGTGAATTAACTGCCTATAAAGCTTCCAAGCTGTATAAAGTTCCATATCAAACGTTACTAGATAAATTGAAGAATAAGCATACCAATCCTGCTGGACATGCAACAGTTCTCACAAAAGATGAAGAAGAATTAATAGTGAAATGGGTCCTCCATATGGCAGATATTGGGTTCCCAGTATCGAAGGAACTCATTTTGGATCTCAATTCTTTTTTCGGAAAGTATATGAAAGTGGACCTTGGCTAGCATTTTTCACATGCACACATGTTTTTGATGGGATTATAATTACGCATTACTACTGATTTTGTATAAAAGACTGATTAAATTTTTTCATTTTATTTTATTTTTTTCATTGAAGGATTCAGTTTTATGTTTGTTTTTGTTTTCAAATTTTAAGTCAAAGGGACTGTTATTTTAATACATACTGTTTTATTAATATAAGTTTTAACCCTAAATAAAACTAAATGCTACTTAATATAATACTACCACAGCAGAGTTAGTAATTAGTAATCCATGTGATTGTATGTTACCTACCAATATTAATAAAACATATTTATTATTATTTCTCTTAATTTCATTTTAAGCCCCTTATTTAAGTTAATTAAAATAAAGATTTTTCACAATCAATGCCTACAATAAACGTTTATAATACTATCACGAAATAGCCAACACGAATTCACGAATTTAGACGCAAGGCAAAATTTTAACACGAAATAGCACGCAAATGAAGGGTGGACAAGAAAATTCATTAAAAAAAAACCAATGGCTTTTTGATCGTAAAAATAACACGATTCTTTTCTCAAAGAACTATACGTTCTGAAATAAAAGCTTTCGTTCCGATACCGAACCCTGAAAAATTACAAATCCACCTGAAAGTTGCAAGACCCTTAACATGCCGAAAATACCCACGCTTACGTTAATTAGAAAAAATATGGGGTTAAATTGGTACATATTAAATGTTAAAAACATGTTTATTTACATGTTAGGAACATTCACCACTCACTTTATCCATTATGTACCATGGTTTAAATCTTGATAGTGTATAATAATAGTTTATAGGATCAACTGTGTGTCTCCATTCTGATGCTCTTGTTGATGCTGTCTAAATACACAATAAAATATTAAATATATGTAGATAATAATATTATGTGTTTAAAAATTCTCGTGTCACGTAATTTCTAACCAAACTTCCGTGAAAATCTTTGACTAATTAAAAAAAAAAAAAAAAACAGGGAATATAATATAGTCAGGGAATAATTATGACGTAGAGTGAAATACGTAGGATACTAATTATAACTAATTTATGAATATGGATAATTATGAAAACTACTTATAAATTAAACTTATCTAGCCTATGCAAACGATATTATTAAATTATTGTTAAATTAAAAGCATTGGTTATATAAATAGTTTTGAAGAGTGAACTTCACCTGACTCGAGTCCGCGTGTAAAATAGGTATTCAAAATAATATCTAGAATCTGACTTAGCTAGGTTGAGCTCAAGTTATCGAGGTTAATATAACCTTAAATAATTCTCTCACCAACCAATCATATTAAACAAATAATAAATTTGTAATTAAATAATTCGAAATCAACACATTGAAATTGGATTACATTTTCAAAGTTAAAATTAGGGGTGTTTTGCCTTTTCAAGTTTGTTTATGTTTCATACAGGATATGTATATTATATGTTATTGATGGCCCGTATACTAATATACGGGCCTAATATACATATAAATCCTAAGATTTACCTGAGGAAATACTTCTAATTTTTATAGAAAAATTAAAATAATAATAGAAAAAACTTCTCATGTAATTTCTTCCCCATTATATTTATGGCTTCATTTGTTTGGACCATTAGGTTCTACTATATTATTCGTAAAAATATTTACTTAGAACAGGAAGGTAGAAATAAACTTTATAGGTAATAACAAATATGTACATGTATTCCCTTAAAACTACGCAAATACTCCCAATCGTAGGCCAATAGAGAAAATTAGGAAACAGGATTATAACGGTCGCTGGAGATTTGTTTCATGATGCGGTGCGAATTGAAATTGCGATCCGTTATTAGGTACAACTTGTTTACTATGCACCCCTGTACCATGATTTTATTGCAATATTATTTCCAGTGTGGGAGAGTGACGGCACTATACAGGGTGTCCCACTGTTGGTATACTAAGCTCAATTGAGGTTATAGTTTTGCATACGCTGAGTACGTAATAAATACTTATAAAATTCCAGACGCATTTTTTTTTCAAATAGATCAATTCTTAAAACTCTATGTGTAGGTACACCCATAACATGCAACCCGCCCAACTTTGCCACCAGCACGTGAGCTATCGTTTAAGATTATGTTTTCATAGACAGAATGCTCACATTAGAGAAGCGGTATATAAGCCGGCTGCGCGAAGCTAGAGAAAAAAACATGAATTTTCAGGAAAAATTTGGCAAAAATTTTTTGACGTAATTTTGTTGTTTAAGTATTTTTTACGTGATCAGTGCATGCAAAACTACAAGTCCCTTCGTGCTTATTATACCAATAGTGGGACCCTGTAGGTATAGGTCGTCTAGCGCTATCACTTTCACGCGCTGGAAATAATACTTCTACAAGACGTCATGGTGATAAATATACATTTGATACTATACTAATTGTATAAATGACATCATATGAGGTTAGTATGCTATTTGAGGTTAGGTTGGCTGCCGTTCAATGCCTACTACCACTACAGGAGACCAGTGGTCATTGCAGTGGATAAAATAGGGTCTGATGATGATGATGATTTACAATAAATATTTATAAAGCTTTATCGTATGCTCAAATTGGATTGCCTTTTTATCCAACTTCTAAATAGTAATTTCCTTTTAATTTTTCGTTCTAGGTGGGAAAAAACTAAAAATAAATTTCTTCTCATTGTGAACTAGCTCAATAAATAACATCATATAACGGCCTAGGGCTTACAAACATGTTTTTACACTACACTTATTTTCGAGGGATAGACCTAGAAAAATAATCGATTAACTACGAACTTTTATAAAAGGCTCGATAATAACAAATTCGGGAACATATTTTGGTAACAAGAACAGTTACTATACATTATCTGCTATGAAATCACGGAAGGGCAAAGGGCTATTATTAGCAACTAATTTACTTCACCATGGACTTAATAAATCATATAACCCATGGCAAGGATTACCAAGCTACGGGGGACCAATATTTTGAGCTAAATAAGGTTATTTTAAGAATTTTTCCTTGAAACAACCCCATATATTATGAGAAGAATGTTGTGGAGCTAAAAATAGATGGGATAATACGTCTTATGGGATTATTTGGGGTTTTGGTAGAACAATAATATTATTGATAACCACTTATTATATTGCATTCATACTTATATTGGTAACTAGCTTTCCGCCCGCGGCTTCGCCCGTTTTATCTTAAACCTAATAAATTACCTAAATAGTTAAACCTTGTCTTTAATCACTCTATCTATTATTAAAAATCCGCATCAATATCCGTTGTGTAGTTTTAAAGATATAGGGACATACATACGGACGGATATAGGGACAGAGGAAGCGACTTTGTTTTTACTATGTTGTGATGATACATTTGACTGTATCTATATTTTCACCAATCCGCAAAACGTGTTTGAATGAATTTTTATTTTTAAATTGCCGTATATTAGCTTTTTTTTTCATGGAATACAAATTTGAGGAGAAACAGTATTATGGCGACAAATGTTTGTCAACGTGTAACGCAAACACGCGATCAAAACAACTGAAAAAATGTGCGTAATAGATAGATTTGGTCAAAAAACGTTTTATTACAAATTTTAAACGCCTTGACATCGATTATTGTAATTTGTAACGTATCTTTCACTTTCAAGTAATTTCACTAAGCGTAAAAATATTCAATTGTAAAATGCGTTCAAAACCGAGAGTAAAAGCTAGTAAAGGAAAAATATATGAAGGTATAGGTATCATAATTTTACGACACGCATCAACAAAGTTGGGGGGCTGTAAAATCTTTATGAGGTGGTACCGCTTATTTTAATACTAGTTTAACGCCCGCGGCTTCGCCCGCTTTGTCTAAAACCTAATAAATTATATACTCAAACCTTCCTCTTGAATCACTCTATCTATTAAAAAAACCGCATCAAAATCCGTTGCGTAGTTTTAAAGATTTAAGCATACAAAGGGACATAAGGACATAGGGACATAGGGACAGAAAAAGCGACTTTGTTTTATACTATGTAGTGAAGTGATAACACGTAGTGTTTTGCATTTTTTTATGTATAAAGATGTAGGTATATATACGTTTCACTTATCAACATCTACGAAGGAAACTAGATGATTTACATCAATATTTAAATAACCATTCTTATAAATTTCAATGCAATGTAATTTTAACTGCTAGTCTGCTAGTACGCAATAAGTGAATCGAACGTAGAAAACTTTTAGATTATTAATGAAAAAACATCAATGTTTTTTCATTTTCTTATTGTTTTGTAATATAGTTAACTTCAAATGTAATATCAATTTCAATATGTTGTTTTCAACACTTCGTATCTCTAGCTTTGTTAAAGTTTCTTATAAAATTAGAAAAAGTGGGAGATATTGTACTAAAAACAAAGTCTTACCTCATAAGCCTTTTTACCGTGCTCTCCGTGTTCTTCTGAATATTCCGACTCGTGTTTTCGACCTCCACCTGGTAAAAAACATTTATTATTTATTTAATACTTATTTCAATAAATAATAAGGTTCTCCCCTCTTATGGGTTAAGCGAATTTTTAAATAAATTAATCGATATCATTATAAAACGAGGTATATTATGTTTAAAATTGGTGAAATATTTGTATGGTATATAAATGATTATCATATAAATAAAATTATTATCTCTATTTATAGAAATAAAAAAGTCACATTAATTTTACCATTTATTTAGTCAATGATATTTAGATTATGGAACGATTACTACCAACCGATGTAATCTATACTAATATTATAAAGCTGAAGCTAATCTCGGGAACTACTGGTCCGATTTGAAAAATTCTTTCGGTGTTAGATAGCCCATTTATCGAGGAAGGTATAGGCTATACATTATCACCCTAAGACCAACAGGAGTGGAGCAATGCGGGTGAAAACGCGCGGCACAGCTAGTCTTTGATAATATCAAAAGTTATATTAATCGATGTTGCAAAACTGTTTAAAGCATGAAAAATACAATTAATTTCTTCATTATTATTAAAAATGAAACATCATTCATTCCCTGATACAATATATTATGTAATACTATAATTAGAAAATTATCGGATTATTTAAGTGATCGAAGTGAGAATGTTCAAGTATTTTGCGCTTACAACCTCACATTACGGTGCATTTACATCAAACGAGCGAATTTTCATTCTAACCACACTATGTCAAATTCTTTTAGTGTAAACAGGCGTAGAGCATTCTTTCGTTCGAAAAGACTATGTAATGTTCTTATACTGAACAATACTGAATACGAGTTATCGTTTACACTAAAAAGATCACGAAATAATAATAAAGCTTTTGCTCTAGCTCTAGCTCTACGTTCGTTTGATGTAAATGCATCGTTACACGTATAACTTTACAGTAATTATTGAATGGAAGATTACATAATATATTCTAAACGTATGAAGTATTTAGGCTGTACCGCTAAAGTAAACTGTATTATTTTCTATGCTGAAAACATTTTCTTTGAATCTTTTGGGATAAACTAACCAAGTCAAATCACAACTCAAGTAAAAATAAAGGCCTTGAAATTTTCGCAGTAGGCCGTTTTGCGTACAGTCAATTGCAAAAGAAAACAATGACCCAATTGTTTTTAAATATCTCGTCACTGACATTAGTTCAATAGGTCGGAATTTTTGTACACTTTCTATAGATACACTTTCAATTCTGACCTGTAACTAATTGTACGCTAAATATAAATTATCACGCTTTTAATAAACAGATTTTGTAATCAATTGGGTGTAAATATCATTTTTTATTTGTTTCTTTTTACTTATTTCAGCCGATCCATCTGTATAGTTATGTAAAAATGGCCTTCCACAGAATAAATATGTTAGGTGTTTATTGTTTAACATTTGATAATATCTTTTTTATAGTAGGTAGGTATGTTACCTAGTCTTTATTATAAAAATAAAGTCAAAGATTTTTTTAGGAAATTACAATATTCGGCAATTTTGAAATGGGGAAATCCCCAGTAGAAAGCTACTTTATTACTGAGTAACATAGGCTTTTGTTGTTCATTACCGATTAGCTAAGACTATTTCTAAAAACAAAATTTTCGGCTTTTGTATTAAAGAAATCTTTTACTATAAAAGAACTAGGAATTAGTTCAGTATTGCACCAAGTGATATAATTTAATTGAAGTGGACAAAGCCTGGCTTTTGTAATAGCATAAAATTGCAAAATCCGCAGAATGTTCACACTTCCTATTTATGTAAGAAAGAAGTCTATTGTCTAATCTTAGGTCATAAAATATAAACTAGTGTTTTAAAAAAATATACGTTTTATTTGACTGACTGGTTGGCTTGGTTGGTAGTGACCCTGCCTTCGTCAAAGGTCGTGGGTTCGATTCCCACCCAGGGCAAATATTTGTGTGATGAACATCGATGTTTGCTCTGTATCTGGGTCTTAATTATCTATGTAAGTATTTATTTAAAATTACTTATGTATGTTTACCAGCTATTTGATTTCCATAACACAAGCGAAAGCTTATTATGGGATCAGATCGTGCCGTGTGTGAAAAATGTCCTGAAATATTTATTTATTTTTTTGCAGTCGAAAACTTAAAACATTCTCATCTTGTCCAAACAAAAACCTTCTACATCTTAAATATAATGTAACAGTAAACACTATTAAATAAACACAAAAACCAACATTAAGAAAACAGTTATTTTGTTTACTCAACAATTAATTACTGCTTTAAAAGCATTTGTTTTACAAATCTCCGTTAAAAAATCTATTAACTTTTTTCCATCAAACGAAGGTCCATTGAACCGACACATAAATAAATAGATTTAACACCGTGACGACGAAAAAGTGGTCACGTATCGCTTGCCCTCAGCTTGAACCAAAAAACTTCGATGATACTATTTACTATTTTTAACTGACTTCAAAAAACAGGAGAATCTTTGTTCGAGATATTTTTGGTATTCATCAATTTCTCCGCCACTTATTTTCTTTTGAAGTGAAACTTCTTTAAGTGCCTTGAGAGTAAATCAAAGTCGCGTCATAGCAATACCGACACGTTATGGAGTAAGACGACGATTTTGGTATCTTTGAATCTTGCTAAAGAAGTTTCATTTCTGACACGTGTGCTTAGCACATACGCTTTTTTTATTTTAAAGTCTTCAACTTCTGAGATGGTCCTAGTAACTAGAAATTGACAGCTATTAAATTAAATTGGGTTATATTTTTCTCACGTTTCCTTATTTCCTAGACTCCATTTATATGGAAATTCATCGGTTAGACAAAGAGCTACTTTTGCTGTTGTAATATTACCTATTTATTCAGTGAGTAATAATTTTAAGATTTAGATTACCTGGATCACCCACATAATTAAGTTAGTAAAAACCTAATAAGTTATATCGGTTCAAAAAAATATTTGGATCATTATCAGCAAAAGAAGATTTGTAATCCTTAAGAATTTTCATAAAAATATTTTATTAAGATAAAAGGGTTCATTTAAGCGTGATAGTCAATACGGTAATCATGTCGTATCTTACTTGACCCATCTTTCGGAACCCTTGTTAGAAATTAGGTACTTTTGACGGAGTGAACTTAAAAATCCTGACAACAACTTAAATCAGACTGTATGCCTATGGAATAAGGAGTAAATTTGTACAGTAGATTGTCTCTCGCCTGTAAATCGCTCGAGGCTTCAGTACCTATATTTTGGTAGAAATGCGTCGGTCGAAAATGCAAAGTGGATGGACCTCGATATACAGCTCTGAATTGTTGCTATGATATTACCTATTTGGAAATTGTTTCGTGTACGTTTTAATAAAATATGATTACTATTTTACTTAAATCGCACTTTGAAAACATGTAGAATGTAGATATTCTTTTGTAGATGGTCTAGTATAAAATGTTAAATATTATATTTACGAGTGTGAAGTAATTTTTTGATATTACCTTGCGTAATTTGCGCTCAAAACAATATCAGTATACAAAAAGGTTTTTACCAACCAATACACGATATTTTTATATTTTATTTGTATTTTTTATTTATGCTTTCTCATGTATAGATACGCCCAAGTCCTATAAAAAATCTTGATCTAGCATCTATTTACCATACTTAATAATTTCTTTATAATAATACTATTGTCATTTGATTTTTTCACTGAAATCACCAAGGCTTTTATAAAAATTTAATATTTGAGTGAATTAATGTTACATAAAAACTCACCTTTTTCGTGGCTGTAATCTGCAATCTTCTTCTCTTCTTGTTTATCAGTTGACGCATGCGTGGAGTCAACGTCTGCGCCTGACGTTGCAGAAGGGATTGCGTCAGACGCAGACGGTGCGGTGTTGGACGCAGACGAATCCACATCCGAAGCAGTTGTGTCAGACGCCGATGCGTCAAAACCAGTTGTATCAGACGCTGTTGTTGGCAGACTTATCTTCTCTGTATTGAATGTTATGGGTGATACAGTGGTCTTTGCTTTATTGCGCTTATTTTTCCTTTTCTTAGGGAAGAATCGCGTTGGCTCACCTTCCTTTGAATCATAATCTGCTGGGACTAACGATATTCTTACGTTGTCATCATCTGCAGAATATTTTGCTGAAAACTTTTCATTGGATTTTGCTGCTATGGGTTTTGGTGTTGTACTTTCGTTTTCATCAAAGATCATATACAGTTGAGGATTTCTAAAAACTGACAGCTTACCAGTAGCAACAGATTTTTCCTTTTTGGATTTGCGCTTTTTGCTTTTTTTAGGTGATTGTGTAGTTGTAGTGGTTGTTGTTTTTTCATGATTAAGTTTATACTTATCCTCTACTGATCCAACATCATCGTTGTATTCTTCATAATCAGTTATTTTCTTCCATTTAGGTCCTTTTCCTTTTGCGTACTTATCATTCTCTTCACTAGATCCTAAGTTGTCTCTTTCGAAATCTTCTCGGAATAATTCTTCCTCTTTTACTTTTTCATTTATCGCACGTTGCTCTTGTGCATGTCGTTCTTTTAAATCGTCAACGCTACTTAACAGTTTTGCTTTCTTTTCCTCACTTTCACGCTTTTCTTCATCGACGACTTCAGGCTTTTGCTTTTCAGAACTCGCTTCTTCGTATTCGACATCATCTTCATATCGCCTCGGGCGTTTCTCTTCTTTTTCATCACTTTCGGTTTCTGGATGTATATCTTGTTTTTCATCTTTAGTTTTAAGGCTTTCCTTTTCTTCACTAACATTTTGATTTTCTTCCTCTGATTTTTGCTTTGCTTCCTGATTTTCTTTGTTACGCACTTGTATAGCTTTTATCACGGGATCGTCTACAGGTTTGGTAATTATATTTACGATTCCATCTATATCAGATATATTTTGGCCTATCGGTTTATTCGGATCAACGGGCTCTGCAGGTCTGTTTAAGTCAGACCATTCCTTCTTTTCATAATAATCATCGTTATCGCTTTCGCCTTGACCTTTATCATAATAATCATCGCCGTTTGGTTCGGCGACAGCTTTTAGTATAAAATTCATAGGCGGTGCGAGTCGTTTTTTCGGTTTCGCTTTGGCCACAGCCACGAACTCTCCGAGCTCCTCACCATGCTTGTTCTTGAAGGGAACCCAGTCTGGAAAGAATTCGCTATTTGCAGCACGCTTCGTCACATTTTTATCACTCACTCCGATGCTCAGCGAGTAGCAGCTTGGAGTTAAAAGGAAAAAAAGTAAATTGAGCGGTGACATATTGATATTAGAAAAGTGTTCATAGTATCATATTCATATTTTATAAATACGCGAGATGTCGGCTCGGACGCGCGGGAGAAACTGTCGCCATTGGTTGAACTACTATTATTTATACTGTTTGTAAAATGATTCTCTTCGGTGTCGAGCGATGGCAGAATAGCGTTGATAAGACTTTTACTTTCAGTTCATTGATTTAAATTATTAACAGTTTTGACTGGAGCAGGGCAGCATCAAAAGCTTTATGATTTTAATATCAATTTTAGAAATTATTCTAACACTGCTCGAGTTTAATATTTTATCAATTTTTAGTACCTAATTGAAGATTGATTAAAACAAATTATACAGTAATACCGATGAGCTTATTTATTTGATAACTGTTAAAACAAATTTTGTATGCTAACAAAATAACGTAAATTAAATCGAGAAAAATAACCTCATTTGGATGTGATCATTAGATGTTGTACTACCGAAAAAAGAAAATTAAAAAAGTCGCACCTACATTAAGTCTATCAATAGTTAATTTAAGAGACACCGTGATGTCACTTCTCAGTACAATATACAAACATAAACGGACGTTTCATTTGATTTAATTTAGTTCCGCGATTACATATATTTTAATTAACTATTTTGTAATGTGATTTGGTTTATTTCTATAAAAACTGTATCTAATTTATAGTTTCATGAAGCAAACTAGTAGGTGCATAACATTTTTCGAAATCGTCCAAACAATTCAATTAGATTTAAGATGGACAATATGAGAGGTTATGATCGTTTAAATTTCAATTGTTTTGAAATCTACGAATAATTTATTCGTAGCTTTAATGTTGCAATTCTGCCAATACACATGCATAATGCATGTTTCACTTCTCCGCTTTATAAACAATATTATGTATAATTTATTTTGATACGATATTAACATTGATGATGTTTTAAATTCTAGAACCAACAAAAGAGCGGACTCGCTTTTTACAAGACTGTCGCCGCCCATGAGAGTTCGCAATTCGCATTGTCGGGGACTCTACCTTTGTAAATAAAAATATTGCCAAATCCTTTGATTTGGCCAAATTTTTATTTGCAAAAACTATTTTTGTCTATATTAGATATAAATTTACTGAATAACTATGCATATTCTTAATGTCGGTTTGACAATATAAATAATTCGAGTATTATAGCACCTATAGTGAGAGAAATTATTCTCTTACTTACAATTAACTTATAACCTAGTGTAGTAGAAATAATACAGCTAAATATCTTCATTTACGAATGTTTACTTAATACTAATGATTGTTACTATTATTACCTAGAATTAGATAAGGTATAAAATAGGATATCTTTTTATGCAATTTTTACGACTGGTTTTCATGAGACAATACAAATTTCTTTATTATATAAAAGTTATTTTTGAAAGTGTGATTTGCCGATCTGCCCACAAATTTTAAGGCCTTGATATTGTTAATAATATTCAATTTAATAGACAATTTTGATCTACGTTATAAGCACCTGTATTAATGTATTTCATTGTACACTGATATGAGTTGTTTACATTTTTAACATAGCTTCCATAAGAAGCAATTATTTTTTCCTAATTGTTTATTGTCATTGAATGATGAAATAATAATGAAAAGACAAATCTGTGATCCTTAGAACGAGATCTAACGAGCTACAAAATGTTTATGATAAAAAATTTCTGTCATACTTCATTTAGATCTTTACTTCCAATTTTAAACATAAGGTAAGGCAGCATTTGCAATGTAAACGCACAATTATTAATTCTTGAATTGAATGATAAGTCACGCTCACGCACTACCAAGCAATTGATATTAAATAAATATTATTTGCTGGTTGTCATAATAAAGTATTACATAGTATTAGTGTATGTACCTACCAATCCGCGTATTTACATATTAGCGTCTATATTTAGACGTATATAAAAAAACCCAAATATTATGGGAGGGGGGCATAATGGGGACGTTAAGGAAAATACACAGTAACATGATCAACGCAATGTATTTATTAATTAAAATGAATGACAACACTGGTTACTTTAAACTATCATTTGGCATAGAATTTGGTGATGTAAATAATCATATCACGTTATAATTTTAATTTTTTGAAACTATAATGAAAACCACATCGTGCCCCAGGGTAGGGGCAGTATGGGGTACGAATTTATTTTGCGTCACAATACAAGCAGATGAGGAGTTCTTCTGTATTGTCGTCATCTACACTAGCACAAGCTGTATGAGTCCACCGTCCACATAACTGGCAAGCCACCCAACCTTCCGAAGACCTTAAATAAGTGCGGTTCACGTCAAGGCAGTACAGGCACAGTATATCCTCGTCGGTATTCTCTACAGAGTATTTTTGGTTCTTCTGTTTCTTAGAGTTCTTCTTTAACTTGGGGTCATTTGGATTAGAATACTTCTTCATTCTCTTAAATTGTTCTCGTTCTTCTAACATAACGGGGTACCCCATCGTACCCCGTAGCCATGTCCCCGTTATGCCCCAATTCTCAAAATTACATAAAATTACGTTGAAAATCGTTTTTCCTTTTGAAAATTAAACGCGCGCAGCTTTTCACCGGTCACTGTCAGACTTATGAGAGATACAAAATGGCTACCTATTAGTGAAAACAAAACCCATCTAGAGCGTATAGTTTTCTGTAAGTGTGGATGGCCCCGTCGTGCCTCGCGACCCCGTCATGCTCCCCTCTCCCCTATACGATATTTTAACGATGCTGGGAATCGAATCCATCCCCTCTAATACAAAGTCCAAGTGCAGTAACCACTGCATCAATTATTTTAAAAGCTAAAAATAACAAATTATTCTCAAAATATAACACCCGAGATTCCTTACAATTCGTCAAAATTTAACATTCGAAGGTAAATATTTGGCATTTAAATCGAGTCCCTTTATAATTAGAGCAAAATGATTTCGAAATGCTTCGCATATTCGTTACAAATGACTGAAAATTATTAACGACGTTATTATTTTTGTAAATAACTGATGTAAATGTTACCGGCCAAACCCGATTTCAGGACAAACTAGTTTTGCCTAGGCTAAACTAGTTCGTCACATACACGATCGGATGAACTGGTAAAGCCTAGGCCAAACTAGTTCATCCTAAGACCAATAGGATAAATCAGTTTATTCTAGGCCATACTAGTTTATCCTAAAATAATTACGCACATACCTACCCAGGATAAGTTTTGCAATCAACCTATGGGCTAGGAGGCTCGCATTTGAGTAGGTTATTAGAAATTAAAGATTTTAGCGGATTTTAAACGCGATTTATTCATTATATTAGGTACTAGCGGTCCGCCCCGGCTTCGCCCGTGGTACCTACATGTTTACGTTTTTTTTTCATAAGAACCATCCTCGTACTTCAAGGAATAGATTCCGCAGCGCACGCGATGACAGAATTTTTATTAAGGATTTTTTTACACCTTGGGTTACATTATTGCATTTTTGGTAAGGATCTCTAATTTTTTTGAAAATGCAATATAGCCTATGTTGCTCAGTGAAGATGCAGCTTTCTAATGGTGAAAGAATTTTTGAAATCGGTCCAGTAGTCTATGCGTGAAAACCATACATACATACATAATTACAAACCTTTCCTCTTTATAATATTAGTGTAGATTATCCCGACGTTTCGCATACTTTGCTTTTATTTTTTACCAAGTATATTACTAGTATATTTTAC
Organism: Colias nastes; assembly: GCA_907164665.1. Classification (NCBI taxonomy): domain Eukaryota; kingdom Metazoa; phylum Arthropoda; class Insecta; order Lepidoptera; family Pieridae; genus Colias; species Colias nastes. The sequence continues at coordinate 42,938 of CAJQZM010040145.1, read as the reverse complement.
TTTTTACCAAGTAAAGTAAAACTAATTGAATTATTAGCGTTCAACTCGCTCGTCTATACAGATTCAAGGCTACATTTTCGGAACCTAGAGATAGAGCTAGATGCAATCTGAAGACATCTTGCTGCAATGTTGGTGCAAAAAGTTAGAGCATTAACCGGCTAACTATTTGCTTTATTTTGTGCTGAGAAAAAAGAAATTCTGATATTTTATACATCTAATAAACAATGATAAGAAGAACTAATAATAAAAATATAGTAGTAGAAATTATGTGCGTTTTTTTTAGAAAATTTTAAGTGTACCTACGTAATTTATTAACATTTTCAACCGACTTCGAAAAAGGAGGGTCTTAATTCGACTGTATTTTTTTTTTCTTTTTTTTTGGTTTGTTACCTCAGAACTTGACTTGGTGAACAGATTTTGATAATGCCATGTGGTCCCATTTACATGTGGTTTGTGACAATTCGGAGGCGGTTTTTAACCGACATCAAAAAAAAGGAGGAGGTTCTCAATTCGACCGTATAATATATATTTTTTTAATCAATTGAAAATAATTATAATGCTATAAAATTATACAACATACATTTCCATTATACACCTACACATACGACGATGGAAAATAAAAAGTATAGGTACATCATTAAAATAAAAATGCTTTGATGATTACCTGCTGCAATTATATTTACATGGCCCACTGGTATTGAAGCAAAATAGAATGATTTTATCGATGTCATTATATCGACATATTTCTTTTACTAGAAATAATGGACGATGGAAAAAAATACATTAATGACTTTATTATTATCTAACATAATGTTTCTCTAGAATAGGGAAGAGAGAATCCTACTAATATTATAAATGCGAAAGTTTGTTGATGGATGGATGGGTGGATAGATGGATGTTTGTTACTCCTTCACGCAAATACTACTGAACCGATTACAATGAAATTTTGTAGATAACTGAAAACCCAGATTATAGGCTACTTTTTAACCCGGAAATCCCACAGGAACCGGATCCGACACCTGAGATAAGTGTGTTAAAGAAAGCAAACAAAGTTCAGCTTTTTATTATTAGTATAGATTATAATAAAATTAGTTACGGAATATTTAATTAAGTCTAGTCCTTTAATTTCATAGATTTTTACATTCACATTATTTTCTATTCATTGTTCTTAGATCACTAAGTTCAATAACAAAAGCAAATTATATAAAAACAATACTAAGGTTAAAGAAAATGTGCCATTGGCGAATACACAAAAAGTCGATTACCAATCGAACATCGAATTAATACGCAAAATAGCCGATTAACTTTAGTCAACAACTGTAAATCGTTTACAAAATACGGATTACTAAAATATAAAGCGTAACAAAATAAAAGAATTGAACTACTATTAAATACTATTGATAGTTTTGAGAGCCTTCAAGGTGTTTTAGTGAAACTAATTTAAGCTGCTACAACATCTAATATCCAGTTAATTCTTTCATTCAATTGTTAGATGTAACGTTTATAGAGAAGTGGTTAGTGCCACTGACTTCAATCGAAAACTGAAAAGTGGGTTTACATCTAGGCGCCCTTTTCAGTAGTGATGTGGATAATTTTAATAAGAATGTGGAAATGAAACCGTGTGTTGAAGAATCGGAAAGTTTGACAATATGGCATACTATACAGATTCTTTAGGTTTATTTTTTAATAAATCATGACTTACTCGACATTACACATTAACACTGATGCATATTATTCTGACTTTGTTATCGATATAAAAAATCTTGCTATTTAAGGTAATAATTATACTTACTTCGTTTAATAAGATAAAAAATGCATCATCTAAAGCTATCCATTGTACGTAGTATGGGCACAGAATAATAACTAGTATGGGGTAAATGCATTTCAAATCAATTTCAAGGTATTTTGAATTCGATTTGATTCGGTATTTCGAATCAAATGCAGCGTCAAGATGGAAGCCAAACTTGCCTGACGGTTTTTTGTTAGTCTCTACACCAGGACTCTTACAACAATCTTAATATATATAAATCTCGTGTCACAATGTTTGTCCTCAATGGACTCCTAAACCACTTAACCGATTATAATAAAATTCGCACACCATGTGCAGTTCGATCCAACTTGAGAGATAGGATAGGTTTTATCCCGGAAATCCCACGGGAAAGGGAACTATGCGGGGTTTTCTCTGAAAACGCGGGCGAAGCCGCGGGCGGAAAGTCTTTATATTATTTAATTTAACAAAATTTCAAAGTATGAAAACTCGCATGCAGCCTATTATAGGATATTTTGAAGTTTATTCCGACCAACATAATGCTGTTTTTATACTCATAAAGATAGTTAAAAAAACGTAATCTATAACACTTACATACAGTGGTAGAGTTTTGTCGGTTCAACCTGCTTATCGGAGGAATTACTGGATCGAATTGAAAAAATAATTTTATTTTTATTTAGAAGGGAGGAGGATAATTAAGAATCACGCTACGACCAAGAGAAGCCGAGTTTTTGAGAATGTTGCGAAAATATTCCTATATATTTGAGAGCAGACAACGTTGTATCCTACTATTATAATTCCGAAAGGATGTGAGGATGGATATAATTATGTGTGTTATTTATTCGGATTAAACTGATATTTGACTTTTGTTTTCTGATATTAACCAAAAACGACTGGACATATTTTGATGAAACTTAACAGTACCTAATAAATATGTACTTGTATTTGCCCGCTGGTCCGTCCGCGCGTGAAACCACATCTAGTTATTTATAAATCGTATAGGAGGTAGCAACGTTGACAAGTGAGCATTTTAGTATAGTTGGTTCTTTGATATGCTGTTCCTCTTGCTATTTCGGTTAGAGTCCGGGCTGTCTGGCTGGTCGCAGTGGTTGCGTTTATTAGTGCGCATCTTATCTGCACAGGAAAATATCCTTAATTTAAAGTCATTTTTTAACGCGTAATTTTTAATCTTTTGCCTTTAGATAGATCCATCAGACATACATTTTTTATTGCAAGACGTTTTTTTCGTTGTTAAATAGGTGCCAGACGCAATTTTTTATTTAAAATAATTAAAATGTCATCGAAATAAGTGAAATTCTATCAAGATGAGTCCCCGTGAAGGATAAGTAATCACTGTGTAACTTATACTATATATAATATTCATTTTACTATTTACAATTTTTTTGCAACAATCTACCATGGTGCCTTCTTTTCCCAACGAACCTCAAATAGGACGTTAATGTAAACTTGATAAAAACCAGATATCATCAAGAAATTAAAGACTTTTTAACGGATTTTAAACGCGTTTTATTCATTATAATATTTTCCCGAGTCTTTAATTTCTAAATGTATAATACTCGCGTAAAATCAAACACTAGAAAATACAAATATCATCAAATTCATATTTATACCCAAAAGTGTAATAAATATGAAACCATCTATTAAAAATATTAGTTTACTAATTATTCAATATAAGTATTAAAAAAGGATAATATAATATAAATAATAAAGTTATTACTTACCTTTTTAGCGGACTCATCTTGATAGAATTTCACTTATTTCGATGACATTTTAATTATTTTAAATAAAAAATTGCGTCTGGCACCTATTTAACAACGAAAAAAACGTCTTGCAATAAAAAATTTATGTCTGATGGATCTATCTAAAGGCAAAAGATTAAAAATTACGCGTTAAAAAATGACTTTAAATTAAGGATATTTTCCTGTGCAGATAAGATGCGCACTAATAAACGCAACCACTGCGGCCAGCCAGACAGCCCGGACTCTAACCGAAATAGCAAGAGAAACAGTATATCAAAAACCCAACTATACTAAAATGACTTTTTTTTTAACGTTGCTAGCTCCCGTACGAAAAATAGAGCGGACAAAAGTAATGTAATTGTCTACTAACTAGTTAATTTGACACATCCGTTGCGCAACTGTCGCGCAACAGTTGCCGACAAGTGATTATTTACGGTCTTTGTTGTATAGGTGCTAACTTGTTTGAAAAATGTTGAGAAATACTGTGATTGATTTTAAATTAATGAGATAAATGATGAATTGTTGTACGTATACAATACTTTATGTTGATTACCTCATATAAACGATTTTGTTTGAAATTGTTACTTTATTTATAAAAATAATAATTATTAAGTGATTTAGTTAGGAGACACATTTGAGTTTTGACTCCATATTAACTGTGTATACTGTGTAAGCAAGGTTTTATTTTTATTTTTTACATAGATTCCTTACAATATTTGTAACAAAACAATACGTCAATAAAAAGGAATACTAATAACAAAATAATTGTGACAAAGTAGTTTTACCACCTCATACAAAAATGGACGAAAACGTACCCGCACGATAGAATGTTTGGTATGAATATGTGTAAAGTGTGTGAGGTATATAATGTATTGCATTGTATGAATGAAATCAAAGAAAAAAATACTTATAATATGGCTTACTAGTAACGAAATAAGTATTATTGAATAAATAAAGCAGCTATCAGTTGTTACAATAAGTTAATTTGTCAAACATCACCTAACATTCTATTCGCGTATGATTGCACGGCGCTTGTAAAATCGATATCTGACCAACCCACAATTTTGTTAATCGTCATAATGACTGGCGGTTATTTGTCATTAATCGAACTTCAATTGGATTGTTTAGAATTATAGTATATTGTTATAGGTTTTCATTGTTTGTTTCTCACCTTTATTTCTAGCTTTTTTCCAGAATTATTTATGATTAAGTAAAAATTTGTAATGTATTTGTTTATCCTTTTTATTATTTTCTAGCTTTCCGCCCGCGGCTTCGCCTGCTTTGACTAAAATCTAATAAATTATATACCAAAATCTTCCTCTTGAATCACAGTATCTATTAAAAAAACCGCATCAAAATATGTTGCGTAGTTTTAAAGATTTAAGCATACATTGGGACATAGGGACAGAGAAAGCGACATTGTTTTATACTATGTAGTGATATATCCAGCGTATTTTGAAAATTAAAAAAAAATCATAATCAAATCTATTTAAATAGATCGTGTGATTCAAACCCGCGTTTTTTCTTTAGCACAGCCTTGAACCGCTGCGTTACTCACGACCTCAGTAATCGAATTTGTTCTGGTCTTTTTATAGAGGTATATTTGTTATCCTTTTGTCCAAGAAGTACTTTGCCAACCAATAAAAGATTGTTTCACTATCTTAATCTATCTTTTTCAACATAGCTGATGCTACATCAGCATCGATACACCTTTTTTTTCCATCTTCTGTCGAGTTTAGGAGACAATTCTAAATATTATATTTATGTACCACAAAATAAACTTATTTCATAACTTTTACTATTATCTATAAGTAGGTAGGTATGTACTATGTCCTAATTTTATTGTACTTATTATTATAAAATAATTGAATGTAGGTTACCTACTTTGTTTTCACATTTCAAACGACGAACTCAATGAACAACACATCTAAAAATGTACAAATTTTGTCACCCACGTTATTTATATAAATAAACTACATACATAATAAGGAAAACAAGTAAAAAATTACCATTCTATACTGTCAGTGATTTATAACAAGCGAGTTCCTTTGAGCTTGTGTAGGTAGATTTAACGAAAGCAGAACGTGGAGGCATTACTTGAGAATAGAAGTGACAGCTCAAATGTTTTCTGTAGGTTGTAAGGTCGTGAGATTTTTGTATATGTGTTAGTTAGGAGTGATATGTATGTGCAATACTCGTTTTATATTATTTTCGGAATATAATAATTAAGGATAGGACTGTGAATAAGGAAGTTATGCATATGGTTGTCAAATTAAAAAAATCAGAGCTATTTTAATATTATGGTTGCAAATTTAATGAAATCGGAGCTTGTTTAATAATACATGTGGTAGACACTGATAGCAAAAAATTTTTGACGTGACAACGTCTTATAATTCGATAGAGCCGGCTGCACGCACGAAAAAACATGACTCATGCGGCGTTACCTCGCTCTGAAGCGTTCCATGACGTAAGGCTTGAAGTGGAAGCGAGAGCGCGGAACGAGCGAAAAAGAAGCACAATCGGACGTTGTCACGTTCAACTATCGTCAGTAAACCGACTTTACAGACAACCAATTTTTTTTTGACGTGACAACGTCTTATAATTCGATAGAGCTGGCTGCACGCACGAAAAAATTGGCAGTTTCTCCCAGTCACAAGGTATAAAATTAATGCACCTATAACCACGCTGTGATAGTTCCAACCAATCGGTCAAAGGTGAAATACTCCTATCAAGTACACACAAGTTTATAAATAACCGTAAACCTCAGTTTTTCCTTTACGACTTTCGAGTTTTTGATTAATTAAGCCTAAGGGTGGAGCTGTAAAAAATTTTCGACTTTAATTATAGTTTTTGAGACTTCACTCCGAGTATTTTTGTTTTTTATGTCCTCAGTTAATTAAAAAACACTTAACAATCAACTACGCATAAAAATGGATGTTAATTATAATTTAAGTGGTTGCTAAGGTGCTAACTTCCCGTAATATGAGAAAATACAAGTCCAGTATATTCTTTAGTGGACTAGAGAATATATTGGTTAAAGACACAATTTACAATTCATAGAATTTAACAACTGTTTGACAAAGGGCAAAGGACCGAGAGATCTGGAAGAAAATACTGGACCAGGCAAAGGCCCACGGCTGTAGATCCTCAAATGATGATGATGATCATGATGAACAGCTGTTTGACATGATATCACGAAATTAAGCTTGTTTTTAAATAAATCACGTTCGTAGTATTTATAACAAACAAAAATATTCAAATTTCCTTCAATATTATTACATCTTATAATCAAATTTATGAAGTTGTTATTCCTGTTTTAAATTATCGATCTGGCATCTGCAAACAAAGTTAACGAAGTATCACCAAATATTTATCAATTATTCTAGAAATATTCGGGAGCAGAGATTTTGTCAATTACTAACTTGAGAGCGCGGTTTTGAAGCACTTTCTTTGCAGATCGACTAACTGTGACTGATTTCAAAAAGTAAGTTTTATCAAAAAATACCTCAGTCCAAAGTATTTGGAGACCTTTCCTCTGCAATAATGGTCTTTGTGATTTTTCTATAAGTATCACAGTTCCTGAGTAGGTATTACAATTGTCACGTAATATGCACACGTTTCCACACCGCCTGTGAGTGTACTCGACGCTTTACTTTGTGCTAATAACGACTGTAATCTACATAAATGGACTAAATTTCATGTTATTTGCTGCTTGGTTGAGTACGTACGTTTAGTACTGTAACATTATTGCTCCTGTTATATTTAAATATCATATTAGGTAATTTGTATTTAGTTTATAAACAGGAAAACCGGAAACAATCCTATCCTTCCTACTAATATTACCTATAAATGCGAAAGTTTGTGAGGATGGATTTAGATGTAGATATGTGTATGTGTGTATGTTTGTTACTCTTTCACGCAAATACTAACCGATTACAATGAAATTTAGCATGCATATAGAGGGTAACTTGGATTAACACATATGATAGGTTTTATCCAGGAAATAGGGGGGAAGCCGTGCGGAACCCTAGTTAAATAATAAAAATGTGAACTTTATTACTTACACGATATATGAGAGAAATTTTATAAAACGATAAATTTTTTTAATATATTTTTTTAATTGAAGTAAGTATAGACGTCAGATTTTCCTTAAATGAAAGGAAATGGCGCTTAAATTAGTTCGTTAACAAATGAAATTCTCATTATCGTGACCACAGACAGACGCGACAAAAGATTTCAACTTTCTATATTAATGCATTTATAATTTCTTCAAGGAAACCCGCAAGTAATCAAGTTTTATATTATTTGCGGTTTTAATAAAACATTTTTATGTCTTCCAGTAATAATTGAAATGTTTTCACTTTCTTCATATACATTCTAGTTGTGTCACGTGTTTGTGATATTGATAATTCCTATTTGTATCTATAATGAATAATGATCATATTTATCACTATTAAGTCGTAATTATACCGAATAAATAGAAATAAAAGTAAAAGTTTTTGTTTTGAAACATTGTCTAAAAATTGTTGATTTACTTATATTATGTTGTTATTTATTTATAGTTAAGATTGTTTGCTGAGCATTGGCCGTGACATAGACTTCAATCAAAGGTAGATTATAAAAACATGTAAACATTACGTCACAGATCGTTTATTGTATGTTTATAATATTTTCCTATCAAAAGGATACCTACAATGTGCCATGATGAAAATTGCGTAAAATAAAAAAAATAAACAATAATACGTGTGGCACTCAAGGACTGCCGCGGTAAAGCTATTGCATAGCATCGCATCGCTGTGCCGGTTGGAGTGGGAGGTGTTAGGTTTTTTCGTTACGGAACTTTTACATTCGGTCGCCGCGCTCAAAGTCTGAGATAAAAGCTATGCAATAGCTTAACAAGAGAATACTATACAAATGAACTATCCTATAGTTAATTTATTCATAATCAAATTATATTATGTTGTTATAGTATAATGCACATAATTACTGAAATAACAGGAGTTTCTCTATTCTAGAGATATTTAAATGAATCCTATTTCTTATGGCATCAAATGTATAAACAAAGCCGGGTGATCTGTACTAGTTCAGACGCGCGGAATTAGAGGAAATGATTCGTATTACGTGTCAGTAATTGAGCTTTCGTCGGATCACGGATAATCTTTGGATAATTGGATATATATCTATTTATTTCGCGCAATCAGATCCCATGTAGGCTGGTCTTTTCATTGGAAATAATTTAGTTCTTGAAGGTATGAAGTATTCATTTTATGTACAAGTGTCTGCTTAAAAATATAACTTCTTTGTATTATTAAATTCTAAATGAATTAAAAAATATTTAGAGATGAATTAGAGCCTTTTTACAGATGGTTAATGTTTGGCCTACCGGTCCTTAGGGTTGTAATATGATTAAGCGTGACTGGGGTTTAAATACAGACTCACTACCAAAAATTCTTATAAAGCTGAAGAGTTTGTTTGTTTGTTTGAACGCGCTAATCTCAGAAACCACTGGTCCGATTTGAAAAATTCTTTCGGTGTTAGATAGCCCATTCATCGAGGAAGCCTATAGGCTATATATCATCACGCTGAGACCAACAGGAGCGGAGTCACGCGGGTGAAACCGCGGAGCGCAGCTAGTATAAAATACAGGCTATCTATTTTGTGGAAAAGAATATTTTGTAGCTAATGAGCCGATTTTTTCAATTCTTTTACTACGTAATAACTCAGCCCCCGGAATCACAGACACAATAGAAAATCTATTGTGTCGTGGACCGATCGGGCCGCTGGGGGCTCAATGGGAGCTACTTTATCCCGTATTAAAAAAAATAACCTCTTTTGTTCATCATGATGCAGGAGGTGCAGAGAGCACTATTTAATTACTACAAAATTAGTTTAAAATATAATAATAATATAATAATATTATCATTAAATATTATGAAAAATACCTCAACCATTAAAAACTTAAATTCACGTCAAACAATTCTATAAATAACAAAGAAAATCTACTGCATTAGCTTTTATTTGAACGGTAAGCCAATAGTTACCAAGGGGCTAAATATTTGCTAAAGTATCATAAGGAAATGGCTCTGTCAATAGAAGTGAGAATTTATAGAACTGATATTCTATTCTACTAATCTAAATTTGAATGTTTTATAGCCCGTTTAAATAATATTAATTTAACTTCTGGATATGTGTTGTTTAGTTTATCTGTCAGTTAAAATTAATATTGTATGAAAATATAATTCGACAGATGTCAAATAGGAGATAGATATATCTCTATTATTTATCAATATGCTTTATTAGTATGAGGTGATTGGCCCTAAATCATTTTTATTATGTTTAATAATAATAGGTGTTACTTAGTAATTTGTATTTGGTTACTATACGAGGTAAGTGGTCTGAAGTCTGAAAGTATTCGTCAATAAATAATGAAAAAATGATAATATAGGAATTAAATAATATCCTATATCAAAATTTGAACCAAGCAGAACCAGTCGCGCGATCATCATTATAATTACAACATTAACTTTCATTCTATTAAAATATAGTGTATGAAGTATGTATATTATAGATGTTTTCATGCACGACACAAAGCTAGTTAAATTGAATACAAATGCACTTGCATTTCGAGCAAAAATCGTCGGATGTCGATACATGTTTGTGAAACGGCAGTTGTATTCAAAGCCCTCGCGAGCTTTACGCGGGAACAACTGATATTATTCTGGCTTTACGTGACATACAGCTGCGTAAAATCACGAACAAAAATAATATTTAAAGAGCATGGAAAAAATTGTTTTCAAACATACGATTAACACATAAAATATAACTTAAAATACGTTTAAGAGTATCAGATACATTATTTCAGTCTACTATCACGTTCAATGATTTTTTTTTACTGAATAAATAAATACATTTCTGAATAACCTCTCTCGAGATCATACAAAAATTCTGTTGTTTTTTTTTTTGTTTACAAAGTATTGTTATAATTTGTGCATTTTAACTTACATAATATTATATTGATTATCTTGTATTTCAAATCACACGTGTAATGTTTTCCAATCAAAATGTCTGTATGTTCAATGTTCATGTAAAGTATAGCATTGAGTGGTTCATTATTGTTTAATGCTGACCGAGTAATCCAGGCAAACTTGAAAAATGCTTGTTTTATTCAGGCCTACGCGTTTTGTGTGTATACCCACACTAATATACGAACTTTCGATGCAATTATACTATTTGGAGAACTGATAAATCACGGTTTGAGATCAAAGAGAATTAATTTAACAATGAAATGAAATATCTTTGTATCTTCCATAATTATAAATCCCTGTTTCGAGGAACACAATATGTTAGTTAGTTATTGGTCCTTTGATTTATCTCTCTTTGGTTATGTCGATCTTTTGTCCCATCCTTACTGTATTAAATAAATAAATTATTATAATTTGCTAATATTATAATAAATGCAAAAGCGTCCTTGTTTGTTAGTCTTTCTTTCAAGTCGCAAAGGAGCGACTGTATGGCATAATTTTTATGTGGATAGTTAAAAATCCAAGCGTGATGTAATATTACTTTATTTATTAAGCTATTGCAAAGCTTCTATCGCGGGCCTTGAGCGCGGGGACCGAATCCAGAAATTCCGTAACGAAAAAACCTCACGCTCCCCACTCCGACGGGCGCGGAGGTGTGGCTTGAAGGCACGCTATGCAATAGCTTTACCGCGGCAGTCCCCGAGTGCCACACGTCTTTTTTTAACACATTATAGTGCTGCCAACATAAAAACAAAACAGAAGACTTATTCTAAAAGAAGTAACAGCACAGAAGACGGCCTTATCACTTTTTCACGGCAATTAGTGATCTTTGCCAAGCAACCAACTGAAAAAATGATACAATATCACATCAATTTATGTCAAACTAAAAATTTCAGTATCAAGCGACATTCATTTATTTATAATACTTTATTGTACAAAAAAAATATAAGTAAATCTAGTAAAACCTAATAAGATGCAAATATTTTGCACAATAGGCGGCCTTATTGCTACCCAGCAATCACTGCCAGGCAACCTGATGGGATATTATTCTCGAATCCAATTATAGACTTCTATTTTTATTCAACCTAGACAAAGTCTGGATGATCACTAGTTTATAATATGTAATTGTATCTTTATTTAAAAACTTCGCACACGTTAAGTTACAGTTACCAATAAAACGAGACAATATTTTCCAAGTACTTAAACTCGATAACACGAGGATATTGTCTGCGTATCTTTCTTTTATTGCAGTTCTATTTTAACATTGTTTCAATTTTCTATTGGCTCTTGGAAATTATGAGTTGTAATGGTATATTCTTAACTTTACAAAGTACAGGTCTTGTTATGTTACCTGCTTAAGTCAAATCAAATTAAGGTTTTTTGTAAGCATTATAAATAAATATAATTAATAAATCATAATAAAACAACGTCTGTAATAAATAGTATTTAGAAATTTAAATGTTGATATGTATTGCTTTTTTGTTCCTACTACCTACTACACAATCATTATTATAGTTTCAAAAGTTAATAATCAATTACTATACTTATTTAAATATATTTTTTATTATATATATATTATAAAACTGAAGAGTTTGTTTGTTTAAACTAATCTCATTAACTACGGGTTCGATTTGAAAAATTATTTCGGTGTTAAATAGCCCATTTATCGAGGAAGGCTATTTATCTATCATCACGCTAAGACCAACAGGAGCGGAGCAATACGGGTAAAACCGCGAGCCACAGCTAGCTATAATTCATAATATTATAGTTAAATGGATGCGAAGTTTATTGCTCTTTCATACAAAAACTGCTGGACGTATTTTCACGTAAATACGAATCAATACAAAAAATCATTTTCCATAGTCACGATTTAAAACATTGTTTTGTCAACCATACTCGATACCGTCAGCATAACAGCTAATGGGATAATAATAATAAAACTTGGACAATTAACGAGTGTACACGCTGCTTTATGGTAAAATATCTACTTGATTCATTGGTTTAATATTATTTTCATTGGAAACGGTATTTTAATGAAAATATTGTTGTTATTATGTCCGAGAAATAGATGGTGGAATGGAGCACTGGTTAAAGAATGGAATCCGTATCGAGGTTCGAGGCTTTCAGATACATACATTTTAAAAATACTGTAAATCAGCTAACATAAGTCATAATAAAGAAATGGCATAGGTGCTCTTTGCCAAAATTATCTTGTTTCTATAATAAAGTATAAGCTCTTTAATTTTTCTTATGTGTGTATGTGCTACTGTATTACATTTTCTCTTTCTCTATTCTACACTGTCTTTCTTACCAAATAAAATGTTGGTATTTTTCTTTATTTGTCTCCATCGAGCATCGAATCCACGACATTCCGGAGAAAGCATTCACTTTCCTAACTACAGTACAACCAGTCAAATGGCCAAAGAATAAACGAAAGAAAAACACTACAGCTAAGTGGAACTACCTGTCCATACGATAAGCTGTGGTTAAGCTAACAAAACTTATATTACATTTTAAAAGACCCATGCCTAGGCAAATAATTCTTCACTATACTATGGTTCAGTGGTTGTGAGGTAAGCGAGGTCTTAGATTATATTTTCAATTGAGTTCCAATCGATTTTCAAAGAAGAGGTAAATTATATGACAACATTTGTATAATAATGATACGTGTAATTTTATAACTACAAATATTTATTTATTCAGCTAGGGTTCCTTTAGGAGAGCTTTTGAAACCTCCCAAATATATCTTAAATAAATGAAAATGGCTCATGCCAAAATGCGCAAATAATGATTCACTTTTTCGTGAAATTAATATTTAAACTCAATATTATTGGAAAAAGTTCTACAGTAAAAGTTGCGGTAGTGCATTGATATCAATTTCAGGAAAATACCATGTTCCACCAAAGATGTATAAAAACTAGACGAGACTCGTGTTGAATATTTGAACCTTATTTTTGATCTAGAGACATGTTATCATTATAACATAACATTTTATGTCCAGATTATGATACCAGACTGATTCAGGTCATTCAGTACGGTTCCCAGAAACACACATTAATAGCTTTAGATACTGTATAAGAAAAATATGTAAAAAAATAATCAGCACTATAACCTGCACCACAACAACGAACAATCTGGAAGAACTTAACTAACGTTTTTGAATTGATATTCCGATTTCATAGTAGCTTAAAGTAATTCACTTCTACTAAATAAGAAGTTCTAATTTAGGGTGAAAAAGTAAATAATATAATGTCACATCTAGATACCAGAATCACTGTTGCGCGTGGGTCGCGGCCTACGCGATGACGGTGTATAGTGTAAAAGTGTGACGTCATAACTTTTCTGTTTGTATTTGTATATTGCATACGAGCTGGGCTTTCTTTCACGAATCTAAAGGAGAGATTTTTCTATGGAACCCGCTGAGAATAAATCAATATATTGTGGTTTTAATATTATGTTGAATGTATTGAATTTTTATTACGAAATATTCAAATAAAAATACATATAATTTAATATAATTATTTCTCTACTTTGATCCTTTCCTAAATTTACTATCACTACTATTATATATACAATATACATATATAAAACTTTCTTAGGATTAGTACTATGTTTGTTACCATTTCACCCAAAACAGCTGAACAGAGTGCCGAGTGGTATGAAAATTGTTTTGTGGGAACTACCTCGTTACTCCTATTTATTACAGTTTATTATGTTTAATATACATCTATGTTTAATTGAAACTATATCTTCGTTCTAATGTAACAACAACATCAGATATACACATTATCATTTAAAAACAAACAACTCTATCCTCTGTTATTCTTTATTCTTATTGTATCGTATTCTATGATGACATATCATATACTAATACTAGTTGAATTCCCTTGTCTCAGTCTATATCGTATTCTATGATGACATATCATATACTAATACTAGTTGAATTCCCTTGTCTCAGTCTATATCGTATTCTATGATGACTTATCATATACTAATACTAGATGAATTCCCTTGCTTTTCTTGTCTCAGTCTAATCCAGTGTGTTAGTTTAAGCCCTGTTGAGTTCTTAAGGATAATTTAAAAATGAAAGGAATACTCAAGAATGAGACCTTCATCATTATAATTTCAAGGCTCTCTCAAATCTATAATTTTATTAAAAATAATTATGATAAATTACCATCTCGACCTTTTGATTTGAATTCAAAAATATAAGTCATAATACAGATTAACTTGAAAATGTTTTTGGTTGATTGAGTGATTTTAATTAAATTATGAAGAAGGCTTTTGCGTATCCAACGTGTTCACTTCGACACATTTCTTAAGAATTACCAGGAGACTTTTCTTTGTTTGTTTCTATTATTTTTGATCATTATTTTTTAGCTGCTCCATATATTATTAATAGAGAAATTCACACGTTCATACAAAAAGAGTTTTTAGATTATAATATAGAAGTGAGAGAATTATTTAGATTAATATTGAAGCAACAGATTACTTAAAAATATTTAAATGAACATCAAATGAATAAAAACAATTCTCAATAAAAGAAAATGAGCTCATGTTCTTGTAAAGTAAGTAATGATCGTTACCTGGCACTGCTTGGTACTTGGTATATGACATTTGTGAATCAGTACAAAACTATGACAAATCGAATTCATTCAGTATTATTTGTATGTGCATATTGACCTATCGATATAAATGTTTACGTGGAGTTTTTCACCCCGAAGGTGAATTGGTGTTTTAGTCATAACTTAGTTAAAGAATTTGATATGCTTTTCCTTATGTTCAAGTTATGTTCGACTGCATTATATTTCAATTCTTGGAACTTTTTCAAACTCAAACTCAAACTCAAATTATTATCACTATAATTATTGTTCTTTTATTATTGTATGAAAATATATACAAGGTGTAAACTTTGATTTATTAAAACAGATCTCAAGAGAATTCTAGAAAGACTTCTATTCTGGAAAGCCGAATATAACGTAATAATTAAATTGATCATTAATTATATACATATTTATAGTTATCTAGTACCGAAAAGAGTCCTATTTCATAAGAAATCCGATAGCCTATAATTATTATTGTTTCAAGATGTCCAATTTTCTATTTTAATTGATAAGTAATTGTATGAGTTATATGATAAGAAAATTGTATGTTAAGGTTAGGAAATTTCCCAATTAATGACCACATATCTAGGTACTTATTTCCACCATTAATATTATTATTTTTCCGTCCGTATTAGTTGAGCAGACTCAATAACTTACCACCGGTTCAGATGCATATTATGTGAAAAAGTGAAGTCCCATGTCCCCAAGTGGGGTAAGGGGCAGATGCATTATGCATACATTTGTTTCACTGATCGATTTTTCTTTAGGGACAAGTAGGTGATCAGCCTTCTGTGTCCTGCCAGACCAAGATATTTTTTTGTATTCGTTTCCACCGGGAATCGAACCCAGGACCCCTCGGTTCTCGCTTATTTTTTTAATTTTTCAATTATTATTTTTCTGTATTTTGACAATTCAAAAGCGCTTCTAAACGAAGTTTAGTTGAATGAATAAATGTTTGAGTTTAAATAAAATAAAAGCAACAGATATTTACACGTGTAAGCATTAAACACCTTTTTACAGTCGCAGTCGTGCAAACAAGTCAAGCAGGAAAAATAGCACTAAGTTATTGTATTGTTCAACTTTAATGAATGAAACTGTAGACGTGGGCAGAAAAACCGTATGCAACTGCTGTGTTATTAGTTAACCACATTATCATTTGATGTTTTTTTCAGTATGAATTAATGTGTCTATTCCTACAAATCTATACTATATCTATACTAATATTATAAAGCTGAAGAGTTTGTTTGTTTGTTTGTTTAAACGCGCTAATCTCAGGAACTACTGGTCCGAAAAATTATGTCGGTGTTAGATAGCCCATTCATCGAGGAAGGCTATAGGCTATATATCATCACGTTAAGACCAACGGGAGCGGAGCCACGCGGGGGAAACCGCGGAGCGCAGCTAATATAAGATATTTATAGGAATATACGATTTAAACATTATCTTCCTTGAAAAAACAGCATTTATTTACTCCTCTATTAAAAAAATTAATAAAACAACAATAATTATTAATTCATCTGCTTTTATGTAATAAACTGAAAACCAAATTTAAAGGTTCTTTTATCACTTTGGTTTTGAAAAACCATCTTTGTTTTAGACCGTTTACAATTTTATTTAATTTAAATAAGAGTTGCCTGTGAAGATCTCTTTTAAAAGAGACGTTGTCGAATATTTCAGTAAGTTTCAAGAAAAATGTATAGAGGTACAAGTAAATATCGGTTAGATACTGATATCTACTTTTTGTTTGACAAATATTATAAATTATGTATTATACATGAATTTTATCATGTTTAGGATGGGATATAAAATTTGGAATGTGTATAAATTATATCATGGAACAACTTTTATTGTTTAGTATTTTTAACGAAGTTAGTGTGGTTACAATTTCTATTGAAGTCTCAGGCATAGTTAACGTTGTAATTTTATAGATAATTTTGTTAGTAAGTATTATATAGTGCCATATTATTAAGTCTAGCTGTTATTGAAATTCCTGTAACTAATATCTAAAATCAGGAACATAGCGGTCTTAAGTAACTTTAGGTGTAGTATTTGCAACCTTAACTTATAACGCATAGAGGTGTTTTTGACTTGTTTACAATAAAGGTAATTAATAGAAAACATTACATACATCATAACGTAAAATATATGAAGCGTAGTATGAATATAAATTTGTATAAAAAAAAAAATGTGTGCGTGTACTACTGTACACACGTAAGAAGTGAAACTTCTTTATGACCTTATTTTACAGAAAATAATTTACTATATGCAACTTTTTTTTTTTTTTTATGGTATAGGATAGCAAACGAGCAGACGCGTCGCCTGGTGTTAAGCGATACACGCCGCCCATAAGCATCCACTCCACTGGGAAGTGGATGTGTTGCTATCCTCAAAGGGATTTGGAAGGAGTTAGGTAGAAGGGGCGAGGATGGGAGGGAATGAGGATAGGGAAGGAGAGGAGGGGTAGGGGATGGGAAGGGATGTGGGCCTCCGGACCCCTCACTCACCGTACGGAACGCGACAGTAAACTGTCACTATGGCGCCGATATTCTGTGAGGGTGTGGCGTGGTAGGGATAAGAAAAAGATGGCGCGTAACGGAAAAATGTCACGCGTAACGACAAAATGTTACACTTAATTTTTTTCCAACCCCGATAAAGAAGTTTCACTTCAAAAACACTGATCACACACATCAGTGGTACTATAAGAATAATTTAAATTATGAATTGTATCAGTCGTAAACAAATGTATCCCTGTATTATTACAGATCTAATTATAATGAAAAATATTCCACCTGCTCGACAATAATTTTACATAATTACAACGGCACACATCGTATATTTTTGAAACGCGCAAGCAAATGTTCGTACAATTTTCCAAACTGCACTTTTATAATTTGTGAAAAGATTTAAATAATAATTCTAGATTATCCATTTAGCATAAAACCAAGATTCGTAGATCCCCGCCCAACGCCTATGGGAGGCGCTTATAAAAGCTCGGAGCTGGCGCGTAGCGGCGTAGTCTGAACTCGCGCGTCGTAGCATGCTACGCGTCTAACATTCGTGAACTTTGCTACGTAACTTTCGACAAGTAAGTTTCGTATTTGTTTTTTTTTTTTAATTCAATCAGCTTGCCGGGTAAGTGTTAGTTTTTTAAGTGTAAAATTAAATTGTGGTTACTTTGTAATGCAATAACTTGGACGTTTCGTTACGTATTAATAATTAAAATTGAAGGATAGAACATATATTTTTAACAGGAGAAATTATTTTTTTTTTCGTACAGAATTGTTTTAGTTTATGGATCATTTTCCTTTCTTTTACGTATTTTTGTAAGTGAAAAGTAAATTAACTAATTAATCCAGCAAAATACACCCTAATCATATATTCAATTTCTTAAAAGATAAGTAAAGTAAATGTCAAACTAAACTTTATGATCCTCGTAATTATTGTCAACTGCACCTTAATTAATTTTATACATAAACTAGCTGTCCCGGCGAACTTTGTACCGCCCGGGCCCTGTCAATGAATGTTGTGTTACCTTTTAGCTGGACTAATTTAGGCTTTGATGAACGTAATACAATGATACAAAATAAATATTTATATGGATTGATATGTAATAGTATTTTAATTTATTACTTCAAACACGTCTCAGAGAAAAATGATTGAATTTTAATAAGTTGTGCAGCATGGATTAACTCTTTTCATTCTTTAACTGTTATTGACCACGCTATCGTTTCGTTTCACTTTAGTTGTGATAATAATTCTACCATTATCATTGGGCGATCGACGCTGATACAGTGGGTAACCATCGTTGCCTGTGATGGTCTCTGCCATCAATTTTCGTGGATACCTGTTGGTACACTCGTTGTCAATCATGCATAGTGTTTGTTGGTTGATGGTTTCACACGGTCAATGAATCATATTCGTGATAACAACGTCATGTCGGTCTGGATCGGTTTCAGGATTAGCAATCCCCGCACACTCATATATTTTATTCTTTCGACAAACCAAATTAAAATGTGTGCATGCTGCAAGCCAGATTTTCGTCATTCGATTGAATACATCCATCATTGAATAATCTACTATGGGGAGTGCTCTGAGGAATTGTTCCACCAACTACCAGCCGCACAGTTCCACCACCGGACCACACGCCGTAAAAACCAGTTCCACCGCACCATCTGAATGGTTGGCGCTCCACCACTGTCCGCTTCACCCGCAACTTCCTTCCGCGTACGGTGAAACTGTGGAACGATTTGCTACCTGCGGTGTTCCCGAACAACTACGACATTGGGGCCTTCAAGAAAAGAGCTGATTTGTCCATAAAAGGCCGGCAAAGCACCTGCAACACTTCCAGTGTTGCAAGTGTTTATGAGCGGTGGTGACCACTTAACATCAGGTGGGGCCCACCTGCCCCTTTGCTTGCTCTGACAAAAAAAAATATGAATAATCCCAAAGATGTGTTCCTTTAATGTAACTCATCAGTGATCGGATTTTTTGCTTGAAAACACGTGTGGTGATGTCGTGCCGATCACTTGATATTTGTCCGGGAAGCAACAGTTGAATAATTTCCATCCATTTCGGATTACATATAAATGTAATTAATAGATCTGGCCGGCCATAATGGCGAACATATTATTATGTCATTGCATCTTGCACATATTCACTTGGGCTACCTGTGTAATGTGTATGTCGCCGGTAAAATAATCAATAGACCAACATTTTCTGCATCTTCTTCTGTGCTAATTGCATGGCGTAAATGGATGCAATCTTCAAAACGCAATTTAAATTGTTTATAGCTACGCA
Source organism: Colias nastes (assembly GCA_907164665.1). Classification (NCBI taxonomy): domain Eukaryota; kingdom Metazoa; phylum Arthropoda; class Insecta; order Lepidoptera; family Pieridae; genus Colias; species Colias nastes. The sequence continues at coordinate 22,987 of CAJQZM010040145.1, read as the reverse complement.
ATATTGTTGACGAAGTCGACGAAATCGCAACAAATAATTTTAATTTTTTACATTTTTATAGAATTTTTTTTTTAATTTTAACTTTTTCTAGCTGGCCCGGCGAACTTTGTACCGCCCAGTCAATGAATATCGTGTTACCTTTGGGCTATTGGGCTTGGAACTAATTTAGGCTTTAATGAATGGAATACAATGATACAAAATAAATATATATAACAGCATTTTATTTCGATGAATAACACATAGGTAGGTATAAGCCGTCAAGCAAGCCGTCGACGAAATCGCGACAAATAATTGTCAGAATTTTTACATTTTTATAGATTTTTTTTAAAGAAGGATAGTTCGATTAATGAACTATCCTTCTTGGTTAGTTTCCTCACCGAAAATACCTTATCAATTTCTGAAAGCACGCGTAAACACAAATATTTGAGGAATTTTTATGTACCTATCTGCTTTAATTGCACTTTTCAATAATTGATTTAAAAAAATACAGACAAAAGTTTATTCACCCTTTTTACTTTTTAATTATTTTACACAAAATACATTTTTGAACGCATGAATGTCAAACAATATTTACCGTCATACATATTTGACAGAATTGACAACTAATGATTGACATATTGTACAAAAATCTAAATTATTTTTATATTTTGAAATTTAAATACACGATGTTATGAGCAAAGTTGATATTATGTTGTCGATTCAAAAGTCTTGTTTTAATGCGTTCTTCAATTCGAGTGGAACTGAGAGTACAAATACCGTCAAATGTTTGACAGAAAGTATGTGGTCAACTTTTATATGGGAAAATGGAATTATCGTCTTACTCTATCTTACTCGCAATTTTTCCTTATTTGCTCACCGTTTAGACCTACCCTGGACTACGACAAACATTTTAAGACCAAAATCAGCTCAATCGGCCCAGCCGTTCTCGAGTTTTAGCGAGACTAACGAACAGCAATTCATTTTTATATATATAGACTAGCGGCCCGCCCCGGCTTCGCCCGTGGTACATATGAAAAATAGATGTTGGCCGATTCTCAGACTTACTCGATATGCACAGAAAATTTCATGAGAATCGGTCCACCCGTTTCGGAGGAGTATGCAGACTAACATTGTGACACGAGAATTTTATATATAAGAAGATATTCACAAGACAAGAAAGAGTCGTGAGAAAAATTAATTATTTAGTGGCCATGTAACCAAATAAAATTAAAAAGTTTAAACGTTTTTTTCATCGAAATAAATTCTTGTTTTTATTTGAAACGATATTGATATATGAATAATTATAGAATATACCGCAATTCTTTTTAGATATAATTTGATTAACTATTACAAACTACAAAGAACTGTCACAACAAATTTACGAAATCCATAAAATACGTAACTTAAACTTTAGCTAAGTTAACTCAAGTAATCGTATTATTAAGATAACTCAACGATAATTTTAAGAGACTTCATCGTGTTACGAACTTGCCAAGCTGAGATTTTAATGACCCGTATTTTATCAATGAGCCTATCTAAGTGTTATTATGTAACTTTTACATTCAAGCAAAAGGTTTCGATTACTATTTTATAAAAACATTTATCTAATAAATTATTATACAATCTATTAAAATACATAGTTAATTTTTTACGCAGATTTTAAAGAATTTTTAATATCACAACTAATTTAACAATACATAGATAGGTAGTTATTTATAAAAACATTAATAAAATAATGATTCAAATATTTTTTTATTTCCTACTCATAAATATATTACGGTAACGATAAGTAACTTGGTATTGGTGGTGGTTGAAGCAGCAACTCATTCGTTTGTAATTTAGCCTGTTATATCAGATCAAACTGTAGTTTCTAGACATAATAAAGTGATCAAGTAACAAAACAAAAAAAAGCAAACAAAAAAAACAAAAACTTCAAACCAAAGCTTTGCAGAGATTCACCATTACAAATAAATTGGCATAAAGTTTGTTTTTGGTCATTTACTAGTAAATAAAACCCGAAAAAATCGCGTAAAAACCGTAAAACGTAGGTATCTAATATCAAAATGGAAAATTGAAAATTCCTCGTATTTACTTACAACTAAAAACAACTATCATTAAAATAATTACACGTATTGTATACGATGTACTGTTGTACAAAACAACGGTATAATCATTTAAAAAGCTTCATTGTAAAGGTTTAAAAAAATCCTTTCAACGTTATGAAATATTTTTATTTACGCTTTTATTTTGCTTATAATGGATAACTACTGCTTTTACAAATTATAAGATGACGGAGAAGACGTTTATAGAAATTAAATAATTATAAAAATTAATAAAAGGGTTTGGGTATACTTAGTTGGCGTCGTGATGAGCTTTCGCGATGAAACTTGAATATTTTAAAAGAGCTATAATATATTGTAAACAAAAGTAGTTATGTACACAAATCTCGAAACGTATTAGGAACAGATATATTTGGTTTTGTATTATTCATTTACCTACCTAGAATCTAGATGATTTATTATAAGATTTTTCCGAGTTTTTTTAGGTTTCTCCTTTATTTATTTAAGAATAATCTAATATATTAGCGAATAATTATTTAAAACCAAACTTTACTATTTACTATTATTTTATAAGTTTACTTACGTATTACTATCACAATATTACATTCAAAGGAATATTTGCTTCCGAAATAACTATTATAATAGAACGACCTCAATTTTATTTGTTCTTTTATCTTACAAAGTTGCCTATTACAGGCTACGAATGTAATAAATTTAATAGTTTCCAAATGACTGGAGAAAAAACATTTATCATTACTTTAGTACATTATTATTAGCAACAATGTTTGATAAAAATAATAGGAGAAAATAACTGAGAAAAATCCTGCGATTTATTCCAGGATTTTTTTATAAAAACTACAAGTAATTATACGTCTCTTACACAATCATTCTTCGCAAATCTAACAATAGGTATGTCATTGAAAATAAATTAACAAGTTAACGAAAGCTTAAGTACAGAAAAGTGTATTTAAATCTACTTGCGCGCAAATGAAATAGATTTAAGATGTAATATTAACTTAAATTACTTAACTGTTTCATGGTTTAAGTTAATACATATTCATTTACAAATTCCGTACTTTATATCTTCTTTATAATTACTCTATACAATACTTATAATGGGAAAAGATGTTAAGGTCTAACACAATAGAAACTAACAACACTTTGGAAGTTTTAATACACGGAAGAATTTATGACATTTATGCTATAATAATAGAGCAGCAGAGTTTGTTTGAACGCACTACGACAACACTACGACATACGACAAAATTATATTTGAATCAGGATATTCTTATATGTAAATTTTAAAATAGATACTAAGCTATTTTACAGGTAATAAGAAAATGGAATAAACCAAATCTGGAATTAACTTTTACTTTGAAACCATGTGAAAAGAAAAAAATTAATTAAACTCAAACTCAAACTCAAAACTCAAACTCAAACATTTATTTATTCAATTAGACTTCTTGGAGAAGCACTTTTGAAACGTCAATACATATTTTTACATTTACCACCGATTCGGAAAGCAGTATCTATGGAGAAGAACCGGCAAGAAACTCCATAGTTGCTCTTTTAAATCATATCAGTATTACAATTTAATTTTACAAAATATGTAACTGTATATTATCATAATATGCCAGAGAACTGTCCTGTGGTTTTTACGCGATAACCCTCCATGGGTTTTTATCTTCCATATATTCCTTAATGCTGTAATAGGCTCTCTGAACTAATACGTTTTTTACATAATTTTTAAATTTAGCACTACTAAACTCTTTGATACTATGAGGAATTCTGTTGTAAAAAAGTATACCTTGGCCCATAAATGAATTTTTAACTTTAGCTAGACGATAAAATGGCATTTCAATTTTATTTCTGTTCCTTGTGCCATAACAGTGTCTATCTCCTACTCTTGTGTGTAAGTCTGCGTTTTTGTGTACATATAAAATGTTATTAAATATATACTGTGATGGTACAGTGAGGATACCAGTATTCTTAAAGAGATCTCTTAGTGAGTCCCTAGCACGTAAATTATATATAGAGCGTATGGCTCTTTTCTGTAATATAAATATAGTTTCTATATCTGCAGCCCTGCCCCATAGCAGAATTCCATAGGACATAATGCTATGAAAGTAGCTAAAATAAACCAATCTAGCCGTGTCTTCATCGGTGAGATGCCTTATTCTTCGAACTGCATATGCAGCTGAACTAAGCTTAGCAGCGGTGGTGGCAACATGGGCCCCCCATTGTAGCTTCTCATCTAGTGTCAAACCAAGAAAAACAGTGGAATCCACAGGGTATAATACCTCCCCGTTTAAAATAATATCCCTTTTTACCTTTTTTACATTTGGAAGGATAAATTCTACACAATTTGTTTTTTTTGCATTTAATAATAAATTATTAGCATTGAACCAATTGGATATGCGTAAAAGAGCAGAGTTTACTTCGTCAACATTTGTGTCATGTCTATCCACATTAAATATTAATGAGGTATCATCTGCAAACAGTACTATTTCACACATATCCTGCAAATAATAAGGTAGGTCATTAATATACACTAAGAACAAAAACGGTCCTAAGATAGATCCCTGCGGAACACCTATGTTAATCGACGCACCGCGAGATTTCTCTCCATTGACAACAACGGTTTGTACCCTGTTCTGAAGATATGAAGCTATGAGGTCCTGAGCTAAACCTTTAATACCATAAAAATTTAGGTAAATGAAGGTATTAGGTAAATGAAGTTTCTAAAATTAGCATCATGTTCAGCATAAGCTTCGCAATAATATGTGTAAAGTAATATGAAAACTTGGTTTATAAATAAAATACCTAGGTATATAATTACAGAGATTCGTAGTTCTTTGAAGTTATTTGTTATATAAACAGCAAAAAAAAGAAACAGTTGGCATTACTTTGCATTTAATTACAGTTTTTATTAGTGTTTAAATAATCATTTTTTATTTTAGCAGTGTTCACGAGTATTATGTTAAATGAATATTTTATGTTCAATTCGGAAGAATTTTTTGTGTACAATTTGGAATAATATATGTTGTAAATTGAGCAGTGTTGGTACATAAATCACTACATAGTATAAAACAAAGTCGCTTTCTCTGTCCCTATGTCCCTATGTCCCTTTGTATGCTTAAATCTTTAAAACTAAGCAACGGATTTTGATGCGGTTTTTTTAATAGATAGAGTGATTCAAGAGGAAGGTTTTAGTATATAATTTATTAGGTTTTAGACAAAGCGGGCGAAGCCGCGGGCGGTAAGCTAGTTAATAAATAAATATATCTGATATATTACATAGTTTTGTAACAAGTTTTAGTTAGATTAGGGATTTATAGCAGTGGATGCATTATCTACTAAACTTCTAATAATACGAAACACCCGAAAGTTGTGTATGAAGATAAATGTAAAGAAACTTGCTCTCATGTAAAGAAAAACAACAATTTGGCTGAAACTTGATAATCTTATATTTCAGGTACCTAATTATTGAAATAACATTACAGTTTCTCGAGCTGACGTTAATATTCAAACACAAACTCAAACATTTATTTATTCAATTAGACTTCTTCTAGAAGCTTTTTTAAATCGTCATTACATATTTTTAACATAATATTAAAGATTAAAGATTACAGAATCACACGTCAGCTTATTTAAATTAAAATTTGATAAGAAATTTCGTTTTCTGTAAGCGTGAATCCGTAATTAAATACTTTATTAAATATTATGTTTCTTATTCCATATTCCGTAATCTTGTATTACGAGTATGAATATCAGGGAAACCTTTCAAATATCTCATTACGGATTCAGTCAGGCAAAAACCATAGAGTCGGCTTGATGAAATAAGTTTGCACCAAAGTTATATACATTTGAGAACAGCTTATTCAACAGCGCCTCTCTTCTTCATCTTTACCTCCATATTTGGAAAAAATTTAAATTAATAAACTAATACCACAGATAATACAATACTAATCAATACGTAAGTTTTTTTACTCTTTTGTAGGTGCAAAGTTAAGGTCAGAGATAGTCTCTTTTTTTGTAAAAAGTACTTTAATAAATAAAAGTAGTTCGATAGTTATTATTTAATTTAAGTTAACTAAATTATTATTATTACACGAAGGATTGGTCTTGCATTATAATCTCAATAAATAATAAAATAAATTTTGATCGTTTTTCTGTTTTTAAACACATAAAATATATCGTTTTATACTAACATAACAAAAGACCACCTGTTCTTATTAGATTGTGTTTCTAACAAAACCCACTAATAAATGCATGTCATGTACAAAGGAACAGTCAACTAAGTTAAACTTACAAGTTACAAGTTAAAGCTGGAAACATTTAGCCCCTAGGATTGCATTTATTGCAGCTTAGGACACTTGTCAAGTAACTTAGCGAAGAAATTGCATTGCACTTAAATGCAGCTTTGAGTTTTTCGCACGCGGAAAACATTTTTCCTCTCATTTAAATGTATTTTTTTTAGAATTTCACTTAGTTTCACTTTACAGAAGTGAAACCAGCTTTGCTTTGTGTTCTTATACAGGTACATAATATTAAAAAATAATACTATTTAATGCAACAGATTTTATATACTTATTTAATTATATTTAATTTTATTATTGTTATTATATTATTTATCATAATGTTTTGAATGTTATTTAGTCGTCTGATTTACTAATAGGTATGTATAGGTATCATTGTTTTCCTTTATATATTGGTTTGATAAGTCGGAACAAATAAAATTATGATGAATAAATCGCGTTTTAAATACCTTAAAAAGTGCAATATTAAAAAATGCATTAAGTTTGACTTTAGTATAGCAAAAAAGAAGATGAAATTTAAGGAAGGCTTACATTATTCGTTGTCATGAAAACAATTCTTGAAGGCTGCTTGATAGGGGATCAAATTTTGTTTGCAAAACGCGCCATAAAGTTAATAAAAATGGAAGGAATCGATATTTTTGGATAAAATCTTATTTGTGAATTTAAATTAATGATGTTTACAATATAAACGTTACGTTTGAATGATAATCCATTTCATGATATACCTAATTAACATATCTGCAGCTGTATTTGACACTTTATTAAATTATTTTAAATCGCTTGCCTCCTAATTAAAGAGGTTGTTGAAACCCTGACCGCTCTTTAATAAGGAGGGTACCAATTGTGAATTATTTTCAAGGTTATTCATACTAATTTTGAAAAATTTAGAGTTAAAGTTTAGTTTAAAACGTGTGAAAACTGAGAAAATGAACGAAAAATTCACAACTTGGTAGAATGTACTAATGGCGGTCGTTGATTAATATCACTACATAGTATAAAACAAAGTCGCTTTCTCTGTCCCTATAATCCTTTGTACGCTTAAATCTTTAAAACTACGCAACGGATTTTGATGCAGTTTTTTTAAATAGTTAGAGTGATTCTCAAGGAAGGTTTTAGTATGTAATTTATTAGGTTTTAGACAAAGCGGGCGAAGCCGCGGGCGCAATGCTAGTTAATGCTTATATTAGAAAAACATTGTAATGAAATAATAATTATAAAGGAATAGGTATAATTATTTAGGTAATGTGTAGGCGTGCTTTAATTTTTTATTGAAACCTAAATGAAATTACGTCACCAAATAATAAAAATAAATTAATTTCACACAATTCGTAATATATTGTGTCTAGATTTTCTATGTTACTAAATGTCTAGTGTCTACATTGTTTCATAATTAATAATAGAACTCAAAATAAACCAAAATTAAATTTTATCGTTTCGCACTAGCAATTTCCAAAACAATAATAATATTATGAAACACAAACAAACCGTATAAATTCAATTTCTGTACTCTACAGTATTCTTAGTTTAATTAACTATTACACAAGTAAAATCCATTATTAAATAATTTAATTTAAACACGTTACGAAATCGTTATAACTATGACAATATATTAATTTTCTTTCATTACTAGAAAGTGTGGCTATCATTGAAATATTATTTTTTGCTCTCTCTCTAAATAAGTATTAATATACTAGCGGTCCGCCCTGGCTTCGCCCGTGGTACATATTTACGTTTAAAATATATATATTAAATATATATATATATATATATATAAATGAAACCCTTTTCGCGTTGTCACGGCATCACGTGTGAACGGCTGAACCGATTTCGATAATTCTTTTTTTTAAATGTTTGTGGAAGTCCAAGGATGGTTCTTATGTAAAGAAAACGTAAATATGTACTTAATAGTTAATCTATATATATATATA
>CAJQZM010040145.1:3457-14601 GCA_907164665.1 Colias nastes | reverse complement strand
AACTATTAAGTACCTACGTAGAAACCAGGAAGTTTTTTTACTTTTTAAAATAAATGTGTGCAAGTAGTTATGTATCTCAGTTTGTAAGTATATTTATTTGTTCTAACAAACTTCTAAACATATAATATTTTAATAAAATTAAAATGTAATAACTTGAAAGTTTAATATAGCTCTCATACTTTATACTATAATTTATTAATGTAAGTTTGATTGACTTTTGTATGCATTCGTAAATTCAATATCTTTATATTCTACACTAGCTGTGCCCCGCGGTTTTCCCGCATTGCTCCGCTTCTGTTAGTCTTAGCGTGATGATATATATATATACCTATAGCCATCCTCGATAAATGGGCTATCTAATACCGAAATAAATTTTCAAATCGGTCCAGTAGTTATTTAGATTAGGTAGCGCGTTCAAACAAACAAACAAATTCCTCGGCTTTATAATATTAAGTAAGATTATTTAAAAGTACATTTTATAATATTTTAGCTAACTATAATATTTCTCATAATACATTCTACATATTCTTATATTTACTCATATAAGTTTCAGTATTTCAATATATTATATAGAATCAATCATACAATATACGGCATGAATTTGTATGAAATAAATATCATTGTGAAATTGAGCAGAAGATATGAAATATTTTGTATAGATATGGTAATAGAACTACTATCATTGGTCGATGTATCGTGATAGCATCCTACGCGTTTTGTTGGTATTTATTTGTAAAGAATTGTCGATGTATTATGAAAAATACCTTTATGGGATATTATTTGCCCAGGATTTTCCTGAAATGAATAATAATTAATAATATCTAAATATAATATAATAAGGAATAAGGTTAAAACTCTTATATGTACCGAACTTTAGGTAAATAGTGTATTATAAGTTAAAGTAATTCAGTAACAGACATGAATTAAATAGTAAATGACCTCTAAAATTTAAATATTAATAGAGAATTTTTCAATTACCTAATGAATCCACAAACTATAATAATTATAATCGATAGATATTGACATACTTATTATACAATAAAATATATAATAGAGCGAATTCCCACATAATAACATTTTTTTTAATAATAACTAATAATCATAAATAAGTGTGACCTCGTGTATAACTGGCCTTACCATTATCTATTCCTAAGCCAATTGGGATATACGTGCTTTCAAAAAATTCATAAATACACTCTGGTGGCTTAAGATGCTATAAAATTACGTAGCGCTCGAATTTTATAGCTTCAGTCGTAATAATATTATACTACCCGTTGAGTAATAAATAAAAATTATATTTTAAAACAGTTTAAATTTTTATCCTGTGAGAGTATCGCTTAGTTAATAAAGAGCAAATGCTGAGCTGAACGTTTTACCTACAAATATCGAAACAGAGGTCAAAATGTTATCAAAAATCGATAATATGGAAAAAAAATGTGTGCGTGTACTAGTGTACACACGTAAGAAGTGAAACTTCTTTATAACTTTATTTTTCAAAAAATAATTTACTACATATATGCAACTTTACAGAAATACGTCGAATCACGCGTAGGGATAAGAAAAAGTTGGCGCGTAACGGAAGAATGTCACGCGTAACGAAAAAATGTTACACTAAATTTTTTTCCAACCTCGATAAAGAAGTTTCACTTCAAAAATCTTTTTATTGTTATTTAAGACCTTGAAATAAAATATGATAATTTTGACAATCGTTGGGCTCAGTTAAATATGTTAGTATAATTGATATAAAGTTTTATATAATTCATATAAGCTACGTAGGTAGATATCTTTGGGGGAGGCCTATGTCCTGCAGTGGACGTCCTGAAACTTGAAAGGCTGGAATGATGATGATGATGATGATGACGTAGGTACATTTTTAAACTAGTCATTATATTTATAGGAACTGCATGGAATGTTCTAAATATATAAAAACTTCAGCATATTTTAATCGAAAGTAGAGGTAAACAATTTTCATTTTTATCGGCCATAAATTAAATTACTTACATCCGTCAATCACAATATTATTTAAGGAATATTGTCAGGCCAAAATTAAAATATTAAATAAGCTTTCCTGGAAGCTTTGAACATAATATTTATTATATCGATTAGATCGAAGGTCACTTGTTTACTGGGTGACAATGGTTACTTATAAAATCTACTGGAAGGTGTAGGTTCAATCTGCATGAATAACAATCTATACTATATAATACTATAAAGCTGAAGAGTTTGTTTGTTTGTTTGAACGCGCTAATCTCAGGAACTACTGGTCCGATTTGAAAAATTCTTTCGATGTTAGATAGCCCATTTATCGAGGAAAGCATAGGCTATACCATCACGCTAAGACCAACGGGAGCGAAAGAATGCGGGTAAATCGCGGGGCACAGCTAGTATATTATAATGCTTCTCAATCGTATATATTCAATTATGTTAAAAATATTTTAGAATTCGGTTAAATGGATTCCTTTTCACAGGTTTTGTTTACTTTGAAAGAGATGGAACATACTGTGAAAAATATTTGGGAATATTGATTAAATAATTGAAAAAAGTTTGGAAAATCCAAAAGTGCACGCCTCATAATCTCAGTCGATATTTTTTTTTGTTTATTTAATAACAATTAAACCACATCGAATCAGACCCTGAAAAATGAAAGGGTTCTATTCCTGAGCATACTCAAGCGTAAGAGAAAAAAAAAGACTCGATTAGTAAAGTATTTCGGTCGCTATCGTGTTAACAAGAAAATCCTCCGCACATACAGACACACGGACGTCCAAGACAGAACTTTTTTAAACTGTTTTTTAACTAGTTTAAATAACAAAAATGACATCAAAAATATCATGAATGTTAAAAATAGTGTTTTTTCTTAATATGTGTGTGTATGTATTATCTTACAAGTGCAATGTATGATACATAAAGACATTTTAAGTTTGAAAAATCAGATGTTTTGCGCGAAGTGACAGTAGTACCCACCTCAACGCTTCGCTTATGAGGCGTGCAATAACAAAATAACGTAGTCTGTAATTATAAGAATCAGAAATATGAATGAAGCTTTAAAAAGCTTAATGTAAAATACAATAATTTATCAACCTTACCATCTGTTTTTGTCTCATATTTCCTTCATATTTCCATCATATCCAAAAATCGTCATAATAATGCCAGTTGTAAAGTATTAACGTCGAATAAAAACTCTTTTATCGGGCATTAAAACTATCATTTTAGATCTTCTTTTTTCACTAAAATAAAAATATACAGCAAATACAATATTAAACAAACGAAATTATTTCATCCAATCTCGAGTAATTAGTTTTTATTTACTCTAGAGCACAATCAGTAGTAGGTATCGATAAAATAAATGTTTATTTCGACCCCAAGGGATACAATTATATTTATTCCTTAGATTGGACAATGTCTATCGTTTGCTAAACTTAAGGGCTTTTATGATTATTGTCCTTTTCATTATATAATGAATACACCTTATAATAATGGTTTTCATAACTTTTAGATAAATAAAATGTGTGAAAATACTTAGAAATATTTACTAATTATTCTCAGCTGACAGCTACTCCTAAATTCAAAGTATTTTTATATTTTTAATTTAAATTAGGCGTTTTTTACCTATTTTTACTGCTAAACCTACAAACTTAGCAAATTGATTTTCTACTACCTACTATATTTCTGTAAAAAAACGCCTTCATATCGCTTGTCAATCTTCTGGCTTCCGAATATTATGAAAATCAGTGAAACACATGTGAAATGCAGGCCTCATACATCATAATATGACACGGGACTTTCTTCTACATTATTTTTTCCTTTATTTTATACTAGCTTTCCGCCCGCGGTTTGTCTAAAACCTATTAAATTCAGATCTCTTAAATCACTCTATCTTTTAAAAAAACGCATCAAAATCCGTTGCGTAGTTTTAAAGATTTAAGCATACATAGGGGTAGGGACATAGGGATAGAGAAAGCGACTGTGTTTATACTAGAGATGTTTTTGTGAACAATAAAATATGACTTCTTGTGATTAAGTACGTACATTAACTGAACATTTTTGTGGTATCCAAAACAAGAGTCTATTCTAAAGAAAGACAGAACCTTGTAAAATGTAAAATATGTCTTCCATTGTTTAATTCGGCTATAAATTTTGTTTTGAATCTAATGGCTGGTTCACACTTTGATTAGTGCGAGTGCAGGTGATTAGTACAGGTGATTAGTGACTAGGTGTGAACAGCGACTGTTTAGTGCAAGTGATTAGTAGGCTGTGTAGTAAAGTGAATAGAAGCGTGTTCTATTTTTTTGCGAGTGGACTGCGAGTAGCCACGTCCCGCGCGCCCTCCCTTCCCCCTCACTCGCAGTGTGCCTGCCTAAACACGTCTGGACAGGAGTGTTTAGTATTTAGTGTTTAGCGTAGTGTGTAGCGTCGCGAATTGGACACTACTCGCACTAATCACCTGCACTCGCACTAATCACCTGCACTCGCAGTGAATTGGACACTACTCGCACTACACACCTGCACTCGCACTAATCACCTGCACTCGCACTAATCAAAGTGTAAACCAGCCATTACTTTTGTTCGGCGGGGCTTGCTTAGTATTTATGTTAACATTTCTAGGAAAATTATTTGTATAGACCTTTTAACTTGTTATTTTAGATATTTAAAATTGTATTTAGAATATATTGTGTAACTTATTAGAAAAAAACTAACAGTTTAGGAAAAGACCATAAAATTTAATATGCAAAATTATTGAGTATTATATATTTTTAAAACGATTTGCTGTAAGTAATAATGTGATACAAATAACTATATATATTTAGAATGAAGAGGAAATTTCGTCGTATGTCGTTTTTTTCAAGTGTCCTTCTCGAATCGACGGTATAATATATGCAGTTTTATAAATAGCACACATTATGAATTTTGATGAGACATCTTAAAACTTCAAAGATAAAACGATCTACATCAAATTATATGATACACTAGATTTTCGCCCGCGGCTTCGCCCGCGTTTTCAAAGAAAAACTCAAATAGTTCCCTTTCCCATGGGATTTCCGGGATAAAACCTATCCTATGTGTTAATCCAAGTTACCTTCTATATGTGTGCTAAATTTCATTGTAATCGGTTCAGTAGTATTTGCATGAAAGAGTAACAAACACACACACACACATCCTCACAAACTTTTGCATTTATAATATTAGTAGGATATTAACTCTTGTACAAGGTACGATGGGATTGACATAGTCCCTTTGGACAAAAATCCCCAAATAAACAAAGATTTAAAAAAATGTATATTAACTCAGAACAAAGTCAGATAGCCATGAAGGTAAGTAATAGTATAAAATGTCTAATGTTGTGAATTGTGATATCCATCATTGGGTACATATATTAGAAGATTAGTGTAACAGTTGTGGCTCATTGGACTTCAAATCAATAAGTCAGAGGTTCAAGACCAAGCTAGCGTGCAGGAAGTTAATTGATTTTTCAATTTATCTGCTCATGTTTATAACATTACTACTAGGTACTCGAAACGGTGAAGGAAAACAAAGTGAGGAAACTGACATGTCAAAGAATCAAAAGTTCGACAACATGTTACATCTGCCAGCCCACACTTGGCCAGCGTAGTGGATTATGGCCTAAACACTCATAAGAGGCCCGTATCCCAGCAGTGGGAACGTATAAGGGCTGATGATGATGATGAACCATATTAAAATATTGAATAATATGAAATGCCCCATGACATGACCTGTATGAAGCCATCTTACGATTAGAACTTATATAACTCCATCTCTTAGTATAAAGCACTCAATAGTTAGCCCACAAAAGGTATTAATAATCAAAACAATTCTGACAAACACATAAACAATTTATTATCAATTTCTTAACAGCTTTAACCTTTAATCGAATTAATTAGTCATAGCATTAAGGCAAACAACGCTATTATAGTCATTAGTATTACAACTTCGATAGATTAAGCTTTCTGAGAATAATCCATATTGATTCTTATTTATATGAACTAGATTATGCGAGGAGACAGACAGATTTATCTATTAATAAAGATATCAAGTATTATTTTCTATTAAGGACACTTCACACTTGGTCCTTGATAATGGAATTATAAGTCAGTGTTTATGATTCAACATATTTATTGATATTATTGAATAACAATTAACTTTTAACGAACAACCGAACCGTCTTAATAAACTTAGATTAGGATTTTCAGTTCAAGACAAAATTAACAAAAGATCAACAGGCAGGTACCAGCTTTCAAATAATAATGAATCATCAAAATCAGTTCATCCATTCGAAAGTTTTGTCGTAACAAACACAAAAAATACAGTTGAATTGAGACTGTCTTTCTATTCCTTTTATTTTCGGTTGAAAATAATAAATTCTTCATTATAAGATATCAAAGCGATTTTAATCAAACAAACCAACTCGTTTTATTAAAACCATACAACGAGAAACAAACAAAACAAAAATTGAAAACCTCCTTTGTAAGTTAAAATAGTAGGTACATGATAAAACACAGGATTTTTCCATTTGTCGTTAAACAAGAAATTTCAAAGACATTCCCAAATTAAGTTTGCCCACATTGCGGTAGAGATACATTGTTATATTTTACACTTTAAGTGTAAGTCAAAGTAATTTTAATAAATACAATATTATGTAGTAATTATGTCTTTGAATTAATAAGTTGATATGAGTTAACAAAATAAAATTGTCATTACTTTTTAATTAGCGTTGGTAATTTTAATTAAGGTTTTGAATATGTGTTTATTCACTTGAATTTAATATTTTCTTTTGTTAGAAGTTATGAAATTAAATACTGCAAGAAAGTCCAAATAAGATTTTTTTTGAATATTCTATTATGTCTACATTCAGGCTGGCATTTTAGTTTTTGATTTTTCCTTGTAGGTGTTAAAATGTTTAAACAAAAAAAATCTTCATGTGTTTTTTCCGAAGTAGATTGTTATTGTTCTAGTATTTCCAATGTTAGGTTTTTTGGATGTTGGTAATACTGACTAATGGTGCTTTTCGTCTGTAAGCTTTATTTTCTTTATAACAGGATCAGGTGCATTCAAAATAACCAATTTTGGGAATTGAAAGTTGAAAATGTATGTTTGTCGAAGTTATTAGAAGTGGTGTGTTTAGTTAAAAGCTTATATGTGTTGTGTGAAACTGGGTTCATTCTGAACGATATGAATAAAGATAATTATTCAAAATAATTCGATAATTATTCGTAATTAACTAATATTATTGAATTCCTCATTAATATTATTGTATGACGGAGTCCATTTTCTTATAGTATATTTTTCTCTACACAACTTTTCTAATAAAACCCTGACGCATAACTTAACTGTAACTTAAACTTAGAGAAAACTTGATCTAAGTTATGTAAGTGCATCTTCGTAGCCGCAATTTTATACTTAGCTCGAGGATATTATTAATATAATATGTAACTAGTTGGAAAGTTAGGTATGTGGGAATACGGTTCTGGCCAATGGCAAATTAACTTTTTTATTCTGCCAATTTAAAACAGCCTTAATTTTTACAGTAATCAATAATTAAACCATATTTTTATAAATCTTCGTATTAGTACAATTTGATATAAAAAACTGTATTTAAAGATTTATCTAACTTCTTTCATAAAAATATACAGCATTTGCGTTCTCAAAATGCAATACAACATTAAAATTGCACCAAAATCTGTTATCGTGATAACAGATTGATATTATATTGTTCAGATAAAGTACAATTTTGCGATACAACGAGCCGTTTGATCGGAAATCCGTGTGTTGGTGACGGCTTGGCTACAATTTATTGTGCTCTTGCCTGCGCTGGCTAGACTGCAGGTACTTATCAGACTAAGTTTTATTATAGACTAGCTTTCCGCCCGCGGCTTTGCCCGCTATGCCTAAACGAAAAAATCGCATCAAAATCCGTTGCGTAATTTTAAAGATTTAAGCATACATAGGGATATAACAACAGAGAAACAGACTTTTTTTTACTATGTAGTGATTAGATTATCGAACTTTGCACCCTGTTTCACCTATGGTATTAATAATTGGTCGTACCAACTTAGATACCTTCGTGGGCCCAAAACCTTGCTGTAGGTACATGATCACATGATCAAATGCTTAATTTACAGACATACAGATATTTTTCATTGCATAGATAAGTATTAGTAATGCCTACAGAAAGATAACAAATGTTTTGTTATATATTTTTTAAATTTATTATAATCATAATTTAAAGGTATTCAGCTACCATTATTATTTATTAAAGTTTATAAGATAATGAAATTTATTTGATTATTATTTATTTTAATGGTGTTAAACTTTGCGTTCGTGCGAAAGTTTTAGTTCATTAAACGTTACTTAGGAACAACCAATTTATAAGTTTTCTATTTATATACGACTAACCGTACTCTTTGCCGGTAATATTGCTCTCCATAAATTTTATTCTTTAAATATTAAAAAAATCAGCTTTATTAATAAAATTAAATGCACATTGGTACTTATGCAGTAGTAGGTATATAATAATCTTAATAATCTATAATATAAAAATGAATCGCAAAATGTGTTGGTAAGCGCATAACTAGAGAACGATTGCACCGATTTCGTTAATTATTTTTTTTATAATATTCCTTAAAGTACAAAGATGGTTCTCATGAGAGAACGTAAACATGTACCACGGGCGAAGCCGGGGCGGACCGCCAGTATATTGTAATAAATGTTATTTTATTTCTCTACTTATCCCTAGAATCTACCACACTAGTTCAATTATTTCATATTGCACTAGAAGAATTTTAACGAAATTTATTTTAGAAATGATCAAAAATTTCTCTAAGATAAAAAATATTTTCCAAGTGAGCACAATTTGTATCGCCTTTCAAATATTTCACATGAACTGCGTTTTGTTTATTGTGTTCAGTTTTTGTACCAAAATAAAATAAATTGAAATTCTATAGTTTGTATAATTCATTTTGCGGAAACAAAGTTTCTACTGATTTTTTGGATTTCGCACCAATATATAAATGTAATTACGAACAATTGTTTCAAAGAACAAAAGCTATTTTACTTGAAAAACGTCATAAAAAAGTTTTTTTTTTTCTAATTTATTGCACGTGTAATATATTTAATAGGTATATTATGATAATTATAATTTATATTGTAGTAGCTACGTAGAAACTGATCAAACTCTTCAAAGCAAACTTTCTTTATAGTTTAGCGCCTGTTAAGAAAAATAAGGCTTTGAAAGATGCATAATATTAAAAGTCAGAAAGCTTAGATATTCAAAAGGAACTCTATTAAATATCGAATGTATTAAAATATTTATATAATAATGTTTTGGACCATATAAAACAAAGTCGGGTCAGTCAATATATATTATAATAAATAACTCAAGTTCGTTTCCAATTTTTATGTTTTTTGCTTTGTTGGTTTTGTCTCCGTCTTCGAAAGTAGATAAACTGTAAAAACATCAGAAATTTCTAGAGAAAAGATTTATGAAGTAAATCACAAGGCGGTTCGTGCGTATTGATAAATGTTAACGTCGAACTTTTTGGATCTAGTAAATTCTGGTGTCAGACGTTTTTCTTCACCGTTCAATGATGCTATAAATGCACTGTGCCAGTTAAATTTAAAATTGAATAATTGTTTCATTTTGATTTTCTGTATCTTGTATCCTCGAATTAAGTATTGATACCGATGCCCACTGCTATATTTAAGATTTAGTGAGTAAGTATGTAAGGTTTTCTAATTATTAATATTATTTTATCAACTATAGATTATTTATAATTTCATATTTTTATAATTCAATATTAATTGTGTAAGGTTTTCTAATTATTATTATTATTTTATCAACTATAGATTATTTATAATTTCATATTTTTATAATTCAATATTAATTGTTTAATCAACTGGCAACACTAATGGCCGCTTGGTGGCGCGCGGCATTCAAAACGACAGTTGGGACTTAGCGCTCGAGGTGTTCGGTTGTGCTTAAGTTTTGTTACCGACATTTTCAAGAAATATAGTCTTTGAGAGTCTGAATATTGGAGTTTAATTACAACCCTCGACAACCAGTGCAGTGTTACAAGGGGAATTTTTACATCTCAGAAGCGGGATAGACAATAAAAGTGTAAGTACACGCCTGCAACTTAATTATGCTCTGTAAAGTCTGATTGTTAAACGTTGTAGTTGCTTTCACGAATAGAAGTTTATTATAGTGATCCGAACCTAACGTCATACCAGATGTTGAAGCCGTGTTGTAAATAGACATTGAACGCATGATATTCACTTTACGCCACTTACCTTCGAAGTTTAAGCTGATGTTATGCTTCCCGCATAACAGTAAAAGAACTATAATATAAAGATAACTCACCAATGGTGTTGGTAAGCACGGAACTCCAGAACGGCTGAACCGACATCCTTAATTCTTACTTTTCTTATTTTCGTTTATTCCTCGATGTACGAGGATGGCTCTTATGGAGGGAAAGCGTGGATGTGTACCACGGGCGAAGCCGGGGCAGACCGTTAGTTTTAAATATCATTAAACTAGGAGAAGTTTAAATTGAGGGTAAAACAAAAAAAAAAAAAAAAAAACTCTGAATGTGGCTATTTTTATTGTTGCGTCTGGGGGTTTATCCGGGGGGGGTCAAAATTTCGTTATTTTCTGCGTAGCACTCCTAGTTTTCAAGATATTACTGATTTTGTCTTTTCAATAAAAATGTTACCCGATCTTATACTAATGCACACAATTTTCCGGCTACGAGTTTCAGATGGAATCAAACGATGTTGGACGGAACGCAGGAACTCCCCGACGGAGCCGATCGCGTTCCAGGCGCAGCCTCACTCGCGGCCGTGAACGTGACTCCAGTCGCAGCCTCACTCGGGGGCGTGATCGCGATTCCAGTGGACGCAGCCGCAGCTACTGCCGCCGGCTGCAGGATCGTGAAGAGGCATTGAAGAAAGAACAGAAGCGGCTTCGCCAACTGGAGCGCGAGCTGCAACAACAACGAGACGTGGAGCAACGTCGGCAACGCAGCGTAAGCCGCGTGCCGCTACAGAGGGTGACCCGTGAGAGCCACAGCTGCAATTTGTGTAAATAGGCATCTGGGTGACGTTGGCGGAAGCGCCAACTAGGGACCTGT
>CAJQZM010040142.1:257-11639 GCA_907164665.1 Colias nastes | reverse complement strand
AATTCACTATAAATAACACAAATAAATCCATACTTAATATTATAAATGCGAAAGTAACTCTGACTGTCTGTCTGTTACTCAATCACGCCTAAACTACTGAACCAATTTTCATGAAATTTGGTATGGAGATATTTTGATACCCGAGAAAGGACATAGGCTACTTTTTATCCCGGGAAAATGACGCAATCCCGGAAATCCCACGGGAACGGGAACTATGCGGGTTTTTCTTTGACTGTGCGGGCGAAGCCGCGGGCGGAAACCTAGTGTTTAGTAAAATAATCGGGTATTGCGGTGTGTTTCAATTAATGAAACGGTTACAATAGTAAAATGCTTTTAAAATACCATATTTTATTGAATACTAACTTTCCACGCGGTTTCGCACAGTCAAAGAAAATCCCACATATTCCCGTTCTCGTGGTGTGAGACCTATAATTATATTATTATGTCCTTTCTTAGGCCTCAAGCTATCTGTGTGCCAAATTTCATCAAAATCGGTTCAGAAGTTGAGGCGTAAAGAAGTTTTCAGAACAGAGTTTCTTTCGCGTATATAATATTAGTTTATTAAGATTGTTTAAATATTTTGTAACGTACGTCACGTACAAGATTTGCGTTCTAGACGAAAAGTACATAAATAATTTATTACAATTAGGAATTTGACCTTTATCATAATGGTTGTATCAATGAATGTTGTCTAAAAAGTTACATCTCGAAAAGTGTTAAAAAACAGAGAGTTTATAAAAGATTGACATATTTTAATAGAATCAAAAAATATGCCCGTAATACGTGCTTTTTTACATTCTTAAAAAAATGAGTATAAAGTAATGTGTGTATAAGTAGGTAGGTATAAGGAATTAGGTACGAGGAAATATTTTGTAGTTTCAGGTAGGTAGATAACCGTTTTATGAGTGTTTCGGGTTGTATTAGCTTATCTTTTACTATAGTATAACCTGATTAATATGATACTTATAAGTATACAATTTCAAAATAAAATAAATGATTTAATGTTTGTCTAAAATCTAGCACGTAAAAATTGCTATTTAGAAAATTACGCTCAAATTTCCAATATTTTATATATAATATTTAATCCCATTATTTGAGAAAATACTCGTACGTTGCAGTGCAAGTATATTTTCATTCTCAGCGAGGAACATGACTCCTTGACCATTCAGTGCAAATTGCTTCCTATCTGACACTTGCAATACACCAAAATTTTCAACAATTTATACGCGCCGCACGAATTTAAATTGCCCTGTTTACAGAATTGACTATAACATACTTGTGTATTAAATACAAACATAGAAGAATATTTAACATTTTTAAGTGTTAATTTAATAACTTATTTTCTAATATCTAATACTAACTGTTCCGCGCGGTTTCACCCGCATGGCTCCGCTACTATTGGTCTTAGCTTGATTATATATAGCCAGCCTTCCTCAATAAATGGGCTATCTAACACCGAAAGAATTTTTCAAATCGGACCAGTAGTTCCCTTGATTAGCACGTTCAAACAAACAAACTCTTCAGCTTTATAATATTAGTATAGATCAGTAAAATAGATATAGATTTTTATCATGTTTATACAAATATGAAAAAATTCTTAAATGTAAATTTTTCATACCAACAAAAACATTATCATAATATTTTCTTTGTCAAAGCGAAATCTTTAAGTACACATATAGGTATCCCTCAATTTTTACACCATTCCAAATGCAACCTACTCAAATAGGTAATTTATAACAAACTTTTAAATAAATTGTCCAAACTTTCAACACAAAATGCAGACGACGTCGCAGGCTCCAACTAGTTTTACTCGGAACGTGACTCTAGTACAGTGTGAAGTGTTTCCTATCTGACACTTGCAATAAAACGAAATTTACTATCGTTTTACAAACACAGCACGATCCTAAATTGGTACTTCGATCAGCAATAAGTCCTTTTCGTTGTTTAATATATCTTTGTATAATTATATTCATTGTAGATAGACAAATAGAAGTATAGATTTCCGCCCGCGGCTTCGCCCGCGTTTTTAAAGAAAAACTCGCATAGTTCCCGTTCCCGTGGGATTTCCTGGATAAAACCTATCCTATGTGAATCCAAGTTACCCTCTATATGTGTGCTAAATTTCATTGTAATTGGTTCAGTATAATTGGTATTTGCGTGAAAGTGTAACAAACATCCTCACAAACTTTCGCATTTATAATATTATTAGTAGGATTAAAAAGCTAGGAAAGAAAGTACAAATAGTGGTTTTATTTATTCATAATGATGAGATTCATAATGTAGAGTTACTTATAACTTAAACAAAACTATTGTTTGAATGTGAGACGTCTTAAAAGTTATTTGTATTTTTTCATTTCTGATCTGCCATTCATTAAAAATAGACCTAGTTGTAAAACTTGATGAAAAATGTGTATATTTCAGACAGATCTTAACTAATACTATCAGCTCTGAATCTCGTAGGGATTAATAAATCTAATTAACATACTTGTAAGTATTCTAATCAATTCCATTGTTGAGACTTCAGCTATGTTTATACTAATAACTATTGAATTAAATTTATTATTTTTTTTTTTCATTTTTTATTTATCAAAATATAGACCCCAGACTCCCAATATAGCTGTGTTTCAGGAGTCTGTGCCTTCCCGATACAATACATTAGAATAGTTCAATAAAATACATTAGAATAGTAATGAGTTACAAAGAAAATTTTACTTACAGTTGACACAAGAAAAAAAAATTAATAAATTATAATATTTAAAACAATTTACATTTCATAACATATTTAGTTCCACAATATTTACTGTTTAGCAATTAAAATAATTAATACAATTTTAATAATTAATACAATTAAAATAATTATTTGATTAGTTAGTATTACTTACAATTAAAAAATAATTAAAGATTAAAAAATTAATAATAAGTTGCCGAGATTTATGTAAATAGATAGTTTACGATGTAGAGAAAACAGTTAGTTTTTTTGTTATATCAATAATTAAGGATATAACAACTACTATTCAAATACTTCATTGTTTATGTAACAGTATATTAAAATGCTAAAGGTTGAATTAAAAATAGATTGTAATTCGGAGTTTTCTATTAAAATATATTATGTCATTTTTAATGTGTTTCTAATCTGAAAATAAGTCTCATTAGTAAAGAAGATTTTTTTATACTTTACGTATTATTTAATACCTGTACAATGTACATAATCATTGTGATGAACATGACGTCATGAGTGACATCTACCATGATGTTTAAATACGACCTAATTTGGCAGAGCACTAAGTTTTCCGAAAATAAAACTTGCCATGTCACTTTTAAATCCTTTAGATTGATATAGAAATATAAAGCCGCAAATAGAGCCGGGATAAAAAGTGCTACAATAATGAGGCCTATGTTTTAGGAATAACGTAACTGATCGTCATAAAATCACTTAAATAATGTTTGGCGTAAGTTTTTAAATTTTCTAAATTAAAATAAAAACAAATCTTTCTTCTTTACTAATAGTAATATTACTTAATCTAAATTCCATTCTGATATCACATCGACGTTCCTCTTACTTAGAAAAAAAAGTCGCCAATTGTGAATCTTCCCCCTTTTTGAATTTGGTTATAAATGCATTTCACCTATACATTTGACACGCTATTATTCTTAATTTGTTTTTGATATTTTTTCTTCTAATTAAAGCTGAAAACAGCGGAGCAATTAATACGCAATTAATATTCCTTACAGGCGACAGACGCCGTGAAATAAATTAACATTTCTCAAACTTTAACTGTGAAATAAGATTGATTTATTTATATTTTGTGTAGAAAATATTTTTGAAGTGAAACTTCTTTATCGGGGTTGGAAAAAAATTTAGTGTAACATTTTTTCGTTACGCGTGACATTTTTCCGTTACGCGCCATCTTTTTCTTATCCCTACCACGCGTGATTCGACGTATAATTTCTGTAAAGTTGCATAGTAAATATTTTTTTGAAAATAAGGTCATAAAGAAGTTTCACTTCTTACGTGTGTACACTAGTGTACACGCACACATTTTTTTTTATAGTTTTCGTATTTAAAGTACGGAGAAGATATTATTATGTTGTTAGAACTCTATGATTGGTAGATGTTATGATTGTAGAATGTAGAGGTACCTACATAATATCGTGTGTGCAGTAAAACATAACATTTAGGAACAAAAAATCCTTTTTAAAGTACCTACTATAAGAATATTTTCTTATTTAGATCTAAGTCCATTTTCCATACATTTATTATGACCCAGTAATAAATTTAATTATTATTGCGGGCAATAGCCTTAAACTTCGCAATGTCAAGAAGCATTTAACCCTAGAACCACAACATTGGGTCATGGGTGACCCCACGCACACGTATTTTTATTTTAATTTAGCGAGTTTTGCACCTACATCACTGTGCGTCTAGGTACCTTCCGTAATTGGTAATCAGTGGCTCGTGACGCATGGCGGGGTGCTCACGCTCATTAGGTTCGGAGATATTGCAGTTTGGGGTCGCCCGCGACCCGTGTTGTGGTTATCGAAACTATTTTTTTGTGATTAACTGTTGTGTGATTTCATGTTTATTTCACGAATAGTCTTTCAATATGGCCTCAACGTCACGAGCCCTTGAAAGTAATGAAATTGAGCAACTTTTGGAGGAATATGAAGGTGAAACCTCCAGTTCTTCGGACGAAGATGGATCTGAACCAGCAGAAAATGAACATACATATATCCGAACACCCCGATGAAGATGATTTGTTTGATGTTGAATCTGGATCAGATGAAGATGATGTTCTTCTGTCTGATTTCTGTATGGGCAAAAATGGTTATACTTGGCGAAGAACTCCGTTCTCTGTTCCTAATACACGCACTGCAAGTAGAAACATAGACGCAAAAACCGAGTTAGAAGCGTGGAAGCTATTTTTTTCAGACGAAATATTGGACATTATTGTGATGCATACCAATGCACAAATTGACAGAATTTCTGAGACCATAAAAGAAAGTCATTCTAAGACATATAACATAAGATGCAAGAAAAACACGAAGGTGGCCGCTAAGATTTTTCTACGGCATGCTTGATGCTGGAGGTATAAATTCATATGTAATACTCAAGGCATACATTCGCAGGAACTGAAAAGGAACTACTTTTTAAAAAACCTAATCCTTCAATTAGTTCAGCCCTACGTGAAACGCCGCCTTGATGAGGTCAAAAATTTGCCCCAATCTCTTAAAGTGATAATGCTTCATGTTTTGGGAGTAGATGAAGAAAACAGTGCTCAGGTAGCCCAAGCTCGATCAACTTCAAGTTCCCACTGCTATTTATGCACTAGAGCCAAAGATAGGAAGGGCAGAGAGAAATGTGTTAAGTGCTTCAAAAATATATGTGCACAACACAGGTTACCTATTTGTCACCAATGTATCTAGATTTTCAGATTTGTACTAAATTTTTTTCCCTTAAGCATTCCATTAATATCCAAAAAACCTTGTAATAATTGTTTAAATTTATTAAAGTTTAATATTTTGTAAGTAATCATTTTTTTAATTTGGGGTCACCCATGACCCATGTTGTGGTTCATTTCATTTAATTTGGATGTTGTAGTTGTAGGGTTAAAGGTATTAACTGTGGCATTTTATATTATTGACTCCCATTGTCGCTCTAATTAACAATTGACTCCAATAAATGCAGTCATTTACTCACTATACTGACTACACGCTAATGTGTTAATACAGTACGGCTAAGTTTTTTTTGCAAAATATAGTTCAGAAACCATAAATACCTAATTTAATATCAATAGTATAAACTGCACTAAGCACATCCTTGATTTCCACATAGGTACATTCGTATACAAATATTTAATAATTAAACTTCAAATCGAATTTATACACAATAGGCTTAACCTACTACAAGTAATTTATTTCGCTCTAAATCCTATAACAAAAAAACAAAAAACGAAAGCATTTTTAATACCGCTCAGGATTTGATGCGTGAAATATTTGAGAATTTTGTAACAACGGGATAAGAATTCGAAACAATTTTAGGGAAGCGCTTATTGTTATTCTTATTTTCCAATTACGATTATGGATTTTATCGGCGTTACTTATCATAATTACTTTCTTCCCTTGTCCAATTTCATGTTTTTGGGCTTTGTTTATCCCGCCTTTATAATTATGAGTATTTATTATTCTGTTTAATCTGTAAGCTTTTAATCGACGTATTGTACACAATTTTTATTACAGCCAAATTAATTTTTAATGTAATATTTTCGTTTAATATTAAACTCATGCTTAGTCAAACTTGAGTTGTTTACAAACTCTTACTCACAATAATTGACATTCAACTCATAAAATTCAAATCAGATTTCTATCAGAATCCGCTTCGTAATTAATGATCAACTTTAAATTCAAGTCCGATACAATCAACATGATATGGAAACCGCAAACGCGAGAAACAAACACGCAAGAGAATTGCAAGGACAATTGAGCCAATTAAAGAAGTCGTAACATCTAAAAATAATACTGACCGTCAGAGAAAAACTTTCCTCATCCATCATCCAACACTATCACAACACACACAATAGAACCTCAAAATTCGGAAAACTTTATAACCCGACTTGTTTTTGCACTAACTATTTTGTAAATGGACCGAATAATTTCCAACTACATATCTGCGATCGGAACTTTTTCGCGAATATCAAGAGTACGATTTTTAGAATTGAACATCGCAGTTGAAGGCGAGAGAAACGCGGGCCGTGCGCATCGTTCAGACACCCGGTCTACACTACATAAGGGCGTATCTAAAATGGCCTTTATTGCGCTTGCGTACTACCAAGTGACTCTTCGCCGTCGCGGACTTATTCACTAGTTAATTAATATATCAACTTTTCCACCCCGTATTAAAAGACTCTCTTAATAAAATATTTGGCTTAATGTCGCCGCTAAAGTTAGTTCCCTGAAACTGCTATAGGTGTTAATACTGACGTATTAACTTTGACTTTACACAAATTACGGGTTGTTACTTTGTGACTTATTTGAACACTAATTTTAGATTTAGTTTTCATAATTTTCTATCTAAAAAAACCTGCTTTATTATTGGATTTATCTGGACATTTATTCACATTATTGTTTAAGTAACTTATAGATAATATTGTACTTAGCGTACTTATTTCTAGGGTCGTTTATATAATAATACTTATATTAAATCTTAGGTTAATGCGATTGCTGCAGTAATACATCGTAATGTTTATCGTATTATAAACATGACTAAACTAAGTCCATTGCAACGATATTTACATAAGGTATATATAATATATTAAAAATAGAATATATATTTTTTTCTTATATCAAGAGTAATTAGATAAAAAATCCTAATTAGTACATAACAATTTCATAGCCCAAAAGGTACTCTACATCCAGTAATTGAATAAATAAAAGTTTAAGTAACTCTACTAGTTATAGATAATGTACTACACTGTACCGTCGCAGTATATATTTAATAATATTTTATATGTACACAATAACGCTTACTTACACACAAAAGTAGGAGATAGACATTGTTATGACACAAGAAACAGAAATAAAATTGAAATGCCATTTTTCCGGCTAGCTAAAGTTAAAAATTCATTTATGGGTCAAGGTATACGCTTTTACAACAGAATTCCTCATAATATTAAAGAGTTTAGTAGTTCTAAATTTAAAACTTATATAAAAAATGTTCTAGTTCAGAGAGCCTATTACAGTATTAAGGAATATATGGACGATAAAAACCCATGGAGGGTTGTCGCGTAAAAACCACAGGACAGTTCTTTGGCATATTACCATAATATATGATGTTACATAATATGTAATTTGTAAAATTAAATTGTAAAACTGACATGATTAAAAAGAGCAACTATGGAGTTTCTTGCCGGTTCTCCTCCGTAGATACTGCTTTCCGAATCGGTGGTAAATGTTAAAAATATGTACCTAATGACGTTTCAAAAGTGCTTCTAGAAGAAGTCTAATTGAATAAATAAATGTTTGAGTTTGAGTTTGAGTTACATAATAACGCAATGTTCAAATGTCTATAGTGGCACCGCTATAGAATGCTCCCAGTTCCGCTAATTCAAAAACACTGTTACCTTTTTTTAAGTGGGGAAATCTTTCATGGATACCTACGGGCCCCGGGGAAGGAGCTGTATGTTACCTAGAATCAGTTCAGTATTAGCTCATATATTTAGATAGAATGCACACTATAAGTAACTAGAATCGCTTCAGAATACAAGAACCACAGTGCACCATAACCAATGGATATAGTTGCACAAGCATAGGAAGCTCCCAGTTCCGCTAATACAAAAACAATGTTACCTAGAATCAGCTCAGCATTGACTCATATATTTAGATAGAATACACACCATATCAAGAATCGCTTCAGTATACAAGAACCACAGAGCAGCTTAACCACTAATAAACGACGACGTAGCCATATTTGGTATCTGGAAAATTTTATACGTTTCACGTACTTTATACAATTACCAGAATTTTGGCCCTCGTTCAGGCTTTATTATATACGAATGACGTAATTGTTAATGTCTGCAATGGAAGTACAAATTGTATTAAAATGGATTAAACGATGAAGTAATGGGTGTAATAAAACGCGCCCAGGGTATTCATTTTTTAATGTAAATTATTTTGCGTATTTGTTTTATTTTACTATTCCATTGAACAAAGAGTTGCATATAAAGTATTAACTATTCCATTTTCATACTAATTCCATAATATTACATTGAACGAAGGGTTATTTATAGATAGTAATTTATATCCTAATATGTCCCTTGTTGAGAAGTAGTTGTTTACTGAAAACTAATAGTAAAACAAGAAGAAAATGACTTTCTTTAAATGGTAGAGTCGTACTTAAAATAAGCGCGCGACATATTATATTTATTATATCAAGCTTCATACTAATTCATCTTTGTGTACATACCTACTGCTATCGTTAGCAGAATTAATATTTTCTTGTTCTGTTTAATTGAGAATAAAATATATAAATTTACATAGACAGCTCAAAGGAAACCGACAATTTGTTCAGTTAATCTTTCTTGATAGTCTTTTAAATAGTAATATTAAAGCCAAGCTTCAAAATAATACGATAGCAACTTATATAAAATATTATAATAACATGAACATTCAGTACAATATTTTCATATTCTAAAGGACCCTTATCCAATTATATTTGTATAATTCATTATCACACCCAATGGAGATAAGTACTTATCCAGCGAATAAGAGTTTTCTCAGTAAATGTTCACACATCATATTTATTCACACAATTATGAGAGAGAATTTATCCGAAACGGCTTGATCTTAAATACAAGTGTTATCATAGTTCGATAAACGGATCAAAATAGTTCATATTGATTTGCAGTCTCGGAATAACCTCATTAATATTATGTACCTACAGTGTACGGGATTGGAATACTATCCTATGTTGTTATTATGCTATATTATGTGATACATATAAAGGGTTTATATACCCTGTCTACCCTAACTGTATTATGTAGTCCGACTGATAGAAGATAGTAAAGTATATGAAAAGCCATATCAATTCTGCTATATGATTATAGCAGAATTGATATGGTTGGTAACTGTTGTGCTCTCATTTTAACTACTTTAAATATATTATGAAGACGCCATATTAAATTAGAATTTAAATATTTGTATTAGTTTACGTAGTATTCATATCTATAAACAATTTCAAAATAAAATCCAGAACATACAACGTGGGATTCATATTAAAAATTCTAACAAAAATAATCAATGAGAAAGAAAGAACGAAATTATCGTATTCTATTCTCGGAAATTTAATTTTAAACTTAAGTCAAAAATTCATTACGAAATTAATATTTCCAAAATACAAGCAAAAGATTAAACCGGACTGACTTTAAAAGTTTTTTCCTAAGGGACGAGTAAAATATGAAGTTCGCTTCCCTCCAAGGAATAAACACGTATAGAGGACTCAAGATTTCGCATTGTATATAATATTTACATGCCATACAAAGGATACTTCCTATAACTAAAGTTAATACACACTACGGTGATTGGAAGCGATTTTATGATCATTATTTTCCCATTTTTTAACAACATGCATTAGACATGGATTTTTTAAACGCAAACTTAATTCAGACAATACCAAAATAAAAACTTACAACGTTTTACAAAAACTCCATAATTTCAATAATGAGTAAATCATGATGGTTGGGTTTTTAAAACAACTGTAAAACTATCAATTTACATTTATGAATATCTTATAACTACAACACAAAAGTAATAGCAAAGAAAGTTATCCTATACATACTCTTTCCTATTAAGTCAGTGTTAACATAAAACTCTCTACATTACTTCAAGTCAACGCAACGCAGTTTAAAGCGTCAATATATTAACGTTATTGCGTTAACTAATCACCGTATCAAAACTGCAGTGCGTACAGACCCTTACTCGGAATGTGAGGCCACGGTAAATTCCCAATAGATTTGATGGACGTGTTTTCATTTCCAAATACGTTGTAACTTATTTTTATCGTCCGCGTTTTAGTGATACACCACTGGGACTTGTTGCCTGACCCTGATCAATGTAGGCCTTGTAGGTTAGTTAGATGCCTGCAGAATAACAGCTAAGAGTAAATCGTCTTTAATTTTATTTATTTAATTATCATCACGCCATAACCACTAAGATACAAGATACTAAATAATTATTCTTATATTATTAAAGTTATGTTTTTCTTATTAACCTTTATCAAATATTAGTTTCCTGTTATTTTTCAGAAGTAAAATATCCGGGATATTATAAAGCTTACGTAGAGACGTAGTTCAAAGACAAAAAAAAACATATCTTATTTATTATTTTAAGAGCAAATCGTTGAAGACTATTATAATAAGTTACATTCTAAATTAGCAGAAATAATGAAATTAATAGTACAATCATATACCTAACTATGTTTTTATACATGCCATTATAATTACCCTATAAATGCTCTACTTATATTAATCACTAGCGGTCCGCACCGGCTTCGCCCGTGGTACATATTTCGCAATAAAAGGTAGCCTATGTTCTTTCTCAGGGTCTAAAGATTGTCTGTGCCAAATTTCATCAAAATCGGTCCAGTAGTTTATGCGTGAAAACTATACATACATACATACATACATAATTACAAACCTTTCCTCTTTATAATATTAGTATAGATTAATATCTCCGAATATCACGGATCTATTGATTGAATAATTCCAATATTTAGACAACAAATTAATAAATTGACTGCAGTAGCTCAAATTAGGTATTTCACGTAATAGTGTCAACTACGCTAATTACGGTAATTCCCTAATGACATTAGGGTGTTGAATATTTTATGGT
>CAJQZM010040140.1:0-16811 GCA_907164665.1 Colias nastes | reverse complement strand
TGTACCGCTACGTCTGGAAAGTTGTCTAATCACTACAATTCATCTGCTTCTCAACAATGGCCGTACCTTAAGGCTGTATACTGACTAGTAGTATATAGTCTATAGACACGGCTTTCCAAACATCACTGAACATATTGCTGAAAGAATAGATGTGTTACAATGTATGTGTGAACGATTAAGCTATAGGTAAATACTTACATATTGGTAATAATACTCTCTTTCATAGGTGATATGATTTAAGTATATTGGTTAAAATGACATCATAAACGACTTTTATATGACCTCTTTCTTAAATGAATATAGATATATGAATTAAAATGATAAAGCATTTATTAACAAGGCTTTTATTAATATAAGATTAATATTTGCATTTATTAAGTTATGAGTTTCTATAATTATGACTTTTACATTCTGTAAAAAAATAAATTGCAATAAACATTTTGAAAAACACTGGCCTCGATATAGATTAAATGCCGGTTTTGTTACATATCTACAATGAAGTATGGACTAACAGGCAACACGTACTGCCTAAAGATTATAATAGCCGAGGATTGTAGTGCTTTAACCATTGTTAGGATTATTCTAGAAAAAATTAAACAATACGTGAAGTGTAAACGTAAAAATGTATGGGATTACTATTTACTAGATAATAATGCGGGTTTAATTGAGCTCATTAGCGAATTAATATTTAACGATAAATATCCGGACAAATTATACACTTTATCCTCAAAAAGTACGACTAAAATCGATTTATAGCAATATTAAGCCAAATATTTTGAAAACGACTCACAAGGGCTCTGTAATTTCATTATAAATATATTAATTTTATTCAATAAATAATCTACACACGTGTATTCTTGCTACTTTCCTTGCGATATTTTTTCTAGAAGACGTTTTCATTATGGCATTGAAATAACTAAGCTCGGCGTTTTTATTGAGATGGCAAGAGAATACCGCGACTAAATTGGTGCATAGGAATTAAATACTACGTGGAATTAGTAGCAGTTAATACAGTTAACGTAGCAACAGAAAGATTTCGTTAGAGTCTTAGCTTTAGGACATGACCTAAGGTTTAGTTTCTTGGTATGGCCTTTAACAGTATTATTACGCCTCCGTTAGAGAATCAAATGTAAAGTACTGAAAAGCAACAGTTTTCGCTAGTTTATTACCGTAGAAAGCAATTATTTGTGAATGCATTATATTAGTTTCAATTAATGTATTACTGATAATTTTAAATGTTAGTTGCTAATAATAAAGTATGAACGCTGTATGGTATATTTAAACAGCTATTTGGCCGCTCTGTTATTTGCTTAGCAGTTCTATTGTACCCGGAATTTTTGTGTTTAATTCTAAACGTATTATAAGTAGTCTCAAAAACAGCATATTTATCGACAATGGAATTTGTAAATTGTTTTTGAAAGTAGTAATTATACATTTACACTTAAAACCTTAGACATTTATTTCTCAAAAGATTACATTTGAATCTATCAATATGATTATTAATAATATTATCTATATAATATATCTTTGTTTAAAATTTTAATAAAAAAACTACAGCATTGCATGCAAATTGCGTCGCTCGTCAATCTATCCATGTATTAATTGCTTCATCCAATGTAAGACAACAATATAAGAAGCTGCGAATTACATCGGAATCGGGCCACGCACGGTATTACAGGGTTATGCAAGTGTATTGACAAGCGAATCTAGTTCGTACATTGCAACATCATCATCATGTATGTACTGACTACTGTGTAAGGGATGAACATTGAACACACTATGAATAAATATATACTAATGTTACATTTATATTAGCTAAAGCAAAATAAAGCTGAAGTTTTGTAAGACGCGCTTCTCTCAGAAATATTATTTACTAGCTTTCCGCCCGCGGCTACGCCCGCGTTTTGAAAGTAAAACCCGCATAGTTCCCGTTCCAGTGGGATTTCCGGGATGAAACCTATCCTATGTGTTAATCCAAGTTACCCTCTATATGTGTGCTAAATTTCATTGTAATCGGTTCAGTAGTATTTGCGTGAAAGAGTAACAAACACACACACACACACACACACATCCTCACAAAATTTCGCATTTATAATATTAGTAGGATACTATAAAGCTGAAGTTTGGTAGAACGCGCTGAACTTAACTAAACTATAAACTCGAACTGAAACTTTATTGTGTTGAATAGTCCATTTATCGAGGTATAGAGTATGGGAGACCAAAAGAAGCGAGCAGCATTGAAAATTGTTCCTTTACTCAAAAAAGATAGCGATTTTCAACACTACAAGAAATTTATTTTTACCTTTTGAAAGTAGACGGAGTTGTGGGTCATACAGTAAACTGTGTCGTGTACTGTGTCTTCATTTATGTATATGATCTTATACATATCTATATTTAGATACCTATTTAAAGATTTCAATTTACAACGCCAATTAATGTTGGTTGTTCATACAATGTTTATTGTTTGAATATTTTTGCATGATAATGAATACCAATAGTTTTATCTTTATGTCTACTCTATACTAATAAATGATCAACTAGTCAACTAATATTTTGTGTAATTTCATAATAATTGGTAATTCATGTTTTCAATTTGGATTAGATATAAATCGTGTACCTACTAAGATAAAAGACATGTTTTTATCTATCCTACAATGTTATATTTAGCTGAAAATTGTGATAACCATCTTCATTCCAATTGTCGTTAATAAAATGAATGGAAATTAAAACTTAGTAAAATAGCTTTCTATCTGAAAAATTATTGCGAAATTGAAAAATGAAAAGCCAATACCAATTTAAAGAAACAACCTGCCAGTGCAAGTAAAATTGGTAATTATTTTCTTGTATTTTACGTAAGCGCGAACGAAGCACATTACTTAGCATAAGTTATTGCTTAGACAAAAATGCAATTTCGTGATGATTTATAGGTCAATATGAGCTATTGGAAATTCTGCAGTGTGCCTTGTGCAATACGATCTACATTTACTTGCGTGCAAGATTGTATATTGTTGGCCTAGTATGCACTGGACAAAGGTAGCATATAGTGTTGAACATGCTTTTTAATGTTATATGATATGAGTTAATGTTAATGATTGGAGAAATACCTAATATTTGAAAAATAAGCACAATTGTTGTGTAATAATTACCAGTGTGATGTTTAGTTGTTTACATGGTAATTTCTTAAAGTGTTAACTCATATTTTTTAAAGAATATCTTATTAATAGAATATATGAGGTCGTGGGTTCGATTCCCACCCGGGGAAAATATTTGTGTGATGAACATATTTGTTTGCTCTGTGTCTGGGTGTTAATATTTATCTATATAAGTATTTATTTAAAATTATATATGTATGTTTATCAGCCATCTGGTTTCCATAACACAAGCGAAAGCTTCGTATGGGATCAGATCGTGCCGTGTGTGAAAATTCTCCAGAAATATTTATTTATATGGGTGATTATACAAAAATGGGGTAACTTTTAAGGATATTTTGTTTACTATATTTTTTATATCAGATTATTACAAATTAGGGTGTATATGATAGCTAATCTAATGAATATATTGTTCCAAATCGGGCCAGCCACTTTTTTAAGTAGATTGTGAGATATTTTAAATTTTCTGGATTTGGCCTCCAGGGGACTGACAAGGCTAACATAGTACTGATAAAAAACACAATTTTGTAATATTCTTAAAGAAATTCAATGAAAATTACTACAAATCTCTCAGTTTTAATAATGGCACATGTCTTTTAAGTATTAAAATCACTTAGTTACATTTAAAAATGATAATTAATAATATATTGTGATACTGGGAAAAAACAATGTCTCAATTTTAAAAACAGCCTTCTGACATTTAACGCAACGTGAATATTCTTACTCTCTTACTTAACTTACTACTTTGACTTAGTTTTACTTAATATTTCAAGTAATTCACAAACAATAGAAACAAAAAAACGGCCAAGTGCGAGTTGGACTCCTAACAAACCTATTTTTTTTTTATTATGTTTGTAACTTAAAATTTACACTTTTAGCAATTTTTCCTTTATCTGTGTTATAAGACGTTGCTTTTTACCATATTTTAAGACTGTATACACGGCAAGCATCCTGTGTATTTTTTTATTCCCTTGCGAATATTTAATTTTGCGGAAATTTGCAGTATTAACGGATGTAGGTATCTTTTAATTGCGTTGCGTTATAAGTTTGATTTTTTTACAGCCCCAAGGGTTCTTAATCTTGAGTATTCAATATAAATTTCAAATTGATACCTCCACGCGCTTCAAAAAAACGTCTTAACAGACAAACGGACAACAAAGTGATCCTATAAGGGTTCTGTTTTTTCCTTTTGAGGTTCGGAGTCCTAAAAATCTAACATTATTTATGTTAAAAGTACTAATTTTCATAAAATTAAAAACCAAAGGCTTGAATGAAAGTCTCATCTGAGTTTTCATAAGAGCCTTTTGACATTTTTATAATGTCATTATATAAATTAACTTTTATGTTATTTTGAGGTAATTTTACTTCACAATATTATACGTATACGTATTTATCTAATAAATATAACAAGCTATGCCCTGAAAGCATCAAAATCAATAATTAAAATAAAATAAGATCTTTTAAATAAAATTATTAGTAGTTTGTTTCAATAGCTCTTTTCTTTGCTACTCTTTTTTAAATGTTTCTTCCCTAGTCAAATTCAGTTTCTTTTAGCGTGGCGCATGATGTTTTAAACTGAAATATCAAATAGAAATGCTTATACCAATAGCAATCAAGATAAAAGTTCTCAAAAACGATAGAATCATCAGTACTTTGGGGTCGCGTCAGTCCACTGGCGCGATATCTGACATAGGACTGATGCCAGCGGATTGATAAAAAGGGACTTAATATGAGATTATAATCACAAATTATGTTTTTTGCCTTATTTCTAATATCAACAAACTATATTTTTACAAATCATAGTTAACCATGTATGAATGAAAATAAAAATCAGATTAACAATAAAATAACGACTCACCATAGGACTGAAATGTTGACTGGCGCAGCACGAATTTAGAGGACAAACACAACCCTAGCGCTGGTACAGTTATGACGGCCGTCAAAATATGGGATGCACAAGTAACTTCATTACCAACATTAATATTTAGACAGGGATTTCACCTCGACTTGGTGATATTTAGCGAGAATTTCAAATTTAAAAAACACACAACGGACTGACCAATAAAAACGATGACAAAGTTTATTTTTATTTTTTAAATAAAATGTTAAACATTTCGTTATGAAAGTTATACTATATAATACTATGTATATCAAAGATTGTCCTGAATTAGTAAGTTTTCTCAAATCAATGATAGTGTTTATAAGATAGTCACTTGATTGTTGGTTTTCGGAATTGTGACATGCCAAAGTACTGATTATTTAAGTATTAATTTTGTTTTTTTATCAATTTGTATTTTAAATAAAGAAGTGAAAGTGAGTGACCAAATAAAGGACGCTTTATTGTTTTAAAATAGATTGTTATTTGATTAAAATATAATAAGACTTTGTATAAATTGGCTGGTGACATTGAGTTACCCCATTTTTGTATAATCACCCATATTTATTTATTTATATAATTATGTATGTCTACTAATATAGGTATGTCTAATAAATTAAATTGATATGACATTCTGCAATTCAAAAAATCTCCGGGCTTATCTATAGATATATTGCTGATTGCTTTTCTATAGAAAAGCAGAACCTATTTGAATGGGACTCACTGTAATAGAGAGGTGGCTAATGCAACATATATGCTACTTTCTATCGAGGAATTCCTTTAAAATCGGAATTTACGCTGTATCGCCTCTTATCAACCTTCTACGCAAACGAAATCGCGGGAACAGCTAGTATCTGTGTATAAATCATATGTCAGAGATCAAATAACATGAATTATCTAATATGTAACTCAATGGTGGAAAGACATCTATAGCCAGAAAGCTATACTTTATTGAGTTATATATTTAAAACACAGTCAATATCTATCTATTATTTATCAGCCAAGTGATTGCATTTCTTAACAAAAAGAACAATATACAGTTACATAAAGTTTATTTGTCTATTTCAACAAGACCAAAGCTCGAACAAAATAAGAGATTTTATCGACTTACACAATTCAAAATTTCAAAGGTAATCGAAGACAATAAAAAACGGTAACTTGTAATGAGGCTAGTCTAGACTTTATTGTTCTATAATATCCGCCAATCTTTACGGTCAAATACCTGAAGCAGTATAGAGTTTCATCTCAAATCTGTTCGAACTTTTAGTTCAATGTTTTCAAAACCTTTGGTTTATTGTGACCAGTTGACAATGCAATGACTGGGTATAATTGCTGATTGCAATTTGTAGATAGATTAAGTTAAATTTTAGAATAAAAAACTGAAAAAGAAATATTTTTATTGTGTGTAATGAAAGCGTGTTAAGTTTTCAATCGACTTCAGAAATAATGCTTTTATGTTAACAAGATTTTATAGAGTTCCCTTTAACGGTTAACCCATTCGATTTTACTGAGAAAATAATTAAACAATACGCTTTGCAATGGGTAAATGCTTTAAGAGTTAGGCTTTTTCCCCTTTAAAACTAGTACATTTGAATACGTATAAAGACCTAGTAATCTAACACTACACAGCTTTCAATTAAACACATCTATTGCATTCAAAGTCCTATTACACAAAGCATAGGCAAATTGAATGCGAGATTTTTTCAACGTACAAACGGGCAAGTCACGAAACTACTGATTTCGAAAACTATTCAGTTCGTAGGTATAATTACGTTTTTATTCCATTGACCTTTCATTTCGCCAGTCGTGACGTGTGAATGCATCGTCCGCCATTTATATATTTGTTTAACGATTTGAAATTAAAATTTTATTTAATAATTATTCTTTATTATTTTATTAGTATGCAATTTGTAGCAATTTGTGGTAATGCCAATGGATTTGGCATTTGTGCATCAGAACAGTTTCAAGGTATTAGTAATAAAAATGTTAAATTTGTATTTTTGAAAAGACTCAGAATAATTAGTTATATACAAAAAACTATAAAGCATGAAGCTAAAACCGAATTTAATAAATTTTCGACGAAATTAAAAATGAAATCGTGATTTTTTTTCTCATGAATGATCTATAAAAATCAAATCCTTGATCTTAATATTTATATTTCCCTGTATGAAATAAATCAAAAGGCAATTCTAGACAAAAAACAAGAAACCGCTTGTCAACCGGCGCGGCGTGTCTATCCGCTGCGACCACGACGATTGGAAAGTGTTGAGAGATAGCAATATTATATTAGTGGTGACTGGTAACACCTCCGACACCTGGCTCAAATTTCATTACTTAATTAATGTATGTATCGTGTCGGATCTCGGAGGTTTATTTAAATCTGGCAGCTTCCCACGACTGCTGAAAATATAGCAGGCTCTACGCATGACTAACCAAAGTGCTATAAATGTATAATCCGTAAGACATAGGTAATTATTAACTAATAGGTACTGAAGAGGTTTACTAAAAAAATAACCTAAGACTGATTTGAGTAAACATTAAATAATTGCAAACACCTCTTTAAATGATTATTCACACATAGTATAAACTGGCGCCTAAACTTCAAAACAAATTATCCAACAATTTAAGCTCATGCGGCAAGTCCACAAAAACTAAAAGCGCATATCACGCCGAAATAGCATTTGCATACAAAACATGTACGTTTTTGCGCTGATACTGTCAACTCATAAAAATGTCATGGCGCTGTCAGTCAAACCCACGGAATGTGTTGCGAATTTCCGTCACGTTCTTTTTTCAAATTCGGTATTTCCCAGAAGTGTCAGCGCCGTGGACCAGCCTGTACGTTACCCCCGACAGACTAATCGGAAAACAAAATTTTCGAAGCGCTTAGTTTTCCGTGACACATTGTTCATATAGTTCATTGGATGGATAAAAATGATTTAAGCTTAATTGTGTTTGTACAATGCTTTTTCTTCTCGTCTTATTATGTAATTAATTTGCATTAGCTTTCTATTAAAACATGTTTCATATGGAATCTATAAAACGAATATAAAATAGAAAACGATTCAAATTTGATGATAAAATGATCATTCTCGCATATTATGAATCTTGGCCAAAACTTCTCTTGTCAAACATAAGAATAACATACACCCATCAAATAGCACAGTACGTAATGTGAATATAATTGAAACATTAAAAGGTATTTAGCCTTTTTTGGTCATACCCAGTATGAAAAAAAAAATCACTATCTTCATTGCAATCACGCAAGCGTAGTCATGCAGCATGTAGTTCATTGCAGTCATGCAGCGTCCACGCCCATAAACATTCAAAACAGCCTACGGCGTATGGTAACAAATTAGGCAGTCTACCTTCACCATGATGTCGCTCATCAGCAGTCCAACGCCGTCAGGGTTCGCTGACCGAGTTAGGCGGACATTGCTTGACGTAAAGGCCGAATCTAACTGATTGGAGTCTGGTAATCATTGAATTTCGGACGACTGAGGCGTTGGTGATTTTCAGTTTGAGATTAAACTCGATTGCCCGTAACCGTTTTGCAGTGCAATTCATACTTCTACAAAATTATGAATTTCATAAAATTA
The DNA here is from genome assembly GCA_907164665.1 of Colias nastes. Lineage (NCBI taxonomy): Eukaryota > Metazoa > Arthropoda > Insecta > Lepidoptera > Pieridae > Colias > Colias nastes. Next base: position 8,187 of record CAJQZM010040140.1, on the reverse strand, counting down.
TGTGATATTTAAGAGAAACAACCACTTAAACATTGATATTTATAAACTAAAAATATCATTTAATATGATTTTATCAAAATTTATACGATACCTTAATAAATAATAATAAGAAAGCATATTTGTTAAAACTGTCTTAAAATTGAATCGCATCTGTTCTAACAAAACGTAAAAAGTCGTCAGATCGCAATCTGTTTGAAGCGGCTCTCATTGCCAAGGTGAGGGCCACAGCTAGAGGCGCGAATTAACGTGGTAATGACCTCATATGTTTTACTTATTGCGCTATTTCGTGAATGTTCACGAATTATGACAATTGTTTTGTTAACCTTCAACCTGTGATTGTAATTATTTTAATGTATTCAACGTTTAGGTACAGACATCAGACGTGTTAATTCCTCTGAAACTATCAAATCATGCAGTAATATGTACCTACACCCATAAAGCTAGGTCCTATACCTATCCTATCTATTTAAAAAGAAGAAAAATTTCCCATATTTTAAATATTTGGTCAATCAATTACGTCATTAAACATGTCCATATTCATTAAACAAACCGTTAACATAGGTGCTTAAGGTTCATTCAAAGCTCTTAGAGAAAAAAAAGTCAATATAAATAACTATATTTATGATGTAATAGCCGTAGTTTATTGACCGTCCAGTCTCACAAATAAAGTTAGAGGCTCGCCACAGGGGGCTCACAGCATCAAGTTTTCACAAAACAATTATGCGCTAACTATGTATTCTTTATAATACATCAAGAATAAACGAATTTGCTGTTATTCACATTTTAACACTGGACTTAGTTTATTATCAGATATTTTAAAACAATTTTGTATGATTAACGAAAATAGAAGTTAACTAGCTGTTATAAATTTCATGTTTAGTAGCTATCTATTTATAAACCATAGTCTAGACATTTTTTCAGTTAAAAATTAGTATACACTTTTTCTATTGTAACAGCTGATATCAAGGAACTAAACTAGCATTTTAATTTTATAAGTTAATCAGTTTAAATAACTTATACATAGCTATGTAAAAATGCTGCAAATATCATGAACACATTCCTAACCCCTAACTTCTTACAGGAGATGCAAGATGTCCTGGACGAGGACTCAGAGATGAGCGACTGGCTGATCGAGCGCGACTCGAAGATGGGCGTGGTGCTGCACGATAGGCTGATGACAGACGCCGCGATAGGAGCAGCACCCATCAAGACAGAACACTCGTATAGTCTACATTCTGATGTGGAGTCCGCGCCGCCTTCACCTAACCATACCAAAGTTGACGGTAAGTCTTTTACCATACGAAGTAACTATTTAGTAATCTGTGGTACCCTTTTTATTCTGTGGCAGTGTCGTGATTAAGGTGGTATTTCTTTTGTCTATTGTATATTAATGTACCTACTTCTATGTGGACGTTTATGCTTCTTACCTGAAACATCTTTCGCAATAAAGACATACTTAACATTTTTTCTAAGCATTCTTAATGTCTCGAGAAATAAGAAGAAATGAGTCTAAAGAATCTCTTACATTTATTTATTTATTTACGACTTATAATCATTTGTAATGGACGAGTGCAAGAGGAGTGTTATATTAAAGATTACCTTACACAACCCGAAATCATTTTAGCGCTATACCATGATCTAGCTATTGCATAGGGCCTGAAATCGCGAAGGCTATTTAAACAGTTCTACGTAAGACATAATTTTATGTTATTTTGTAGTCGCAGTGAGGAAGCAATAGCAAGTAAACGTGGATACGACAACCGGCAATTATTCTAAACGTGCAATCGTCTCGTCAAACCGCAGCCGCCTATCATTTCTCAAATCTTTGTGAAATAATTTAAAATTAAAAAATATCAAAATGTTTTTGATACGGTATCGCGAATAGGGGAGACCGGGTACAAAAGTAACGGTGGGTCGAAAGTAACAAATGCTCTCTAGATTTATCCAATGGACGAACACCGCTTAGCCTCCGTCAGGCGATAGCCGGTAGTGTCCCCCTTAATTGTATTTAGTCGTCGCTTGCGCCTTGCGCTGTTAGGCTGTGTGACAGGACGCAACGTGTTTTCACGAATCAAAAGTAAGTTTTTCGACATTTTTTTATTAAAAGTTTACGTAGTCTTAAAAGGATGATAGAAATCTGAATGTTTGCATATCCATTCTTGATTACACTTATTGTACATTGCTTATAAGCATTTTTATGTAGCACGTTTCGTTTTAAAGTTTTGTTGCACATCTTTGCAAAAATGTAGACGGGTACAAAAGTAACATAGCCCTATGGGTACAAAAGTAACATGTTATTTTTGTTCCCGTAATGATTAAATGGTCTATCATACTTTTTTTTATATATCTTTACTTCAACAGAATGCCGCAACAACGCATATGAACGGTACGAGGAATTACCGATACGGCTGAAGAGCATTTGAAAGATGGTGCAACAATAATTAGAGGCCTTGCAAAAAATCTGGAATATGGACGAGACCGGGGTGACCATTGTCTAAAAACCCAGCAAAATTGTAACTCAAAAAGGGATTAAACAAGTAGGTGCCATAATCTCAGCAGAGCGTGGAAATCAGTAACTGTTGCTGATACCATTAATGCTCAAGGAGGACACATCCCGCTTTTTTCCGTATTGCCACTTAAACGATTTCAAGACCTGGGAATACTAGTGAATGGATGCGGGATGCAGAATTTTTAAATATGAATAAAATAATGGTTCACTTAGTTGATCTCATTATTTAAACTAAGAATATTTTATATTGATCTGTTTTGTTTAAGTATAATATTTAAAATACAAGTTGATTTGTGTTACATATTAATACAAAGTCTTTTAAAAAATAATTTGTTGATTTACCATGATAATATTGTATTCATTACCAACCCCCTTGGTCTTGTTACTTTCGACCCACAACGTGTTACTTTCGACCTGCCTACGGGGTCGAAAGTAACAATTGACGATGTTTTTTTAAATTTCGTTAATTAATATAAAAAACAACATACTATAATAAATCGAGTTGCTAGTGTAAAGAATATGAACTGAATTTATATATGGATAAATAAATATAATGATAACAGTAACACCTAGTCAGAAATCAAGGTCAAAATACAAAGTGTTACTTTTGTACCCGGTCTCCCCTAATCTGAGATCGTGTGAATCCCGCTTATTGTTGAATTCGTGGATGCGTACGTGTGGTGCGTGGTTTAATGTACTTATAGAATGTATAATTGTTTAAAGACAAAATTCTCACGTCTTGCTTACATTAACTAATTCCATTCATAAGTAACTGTATGGTGAATATATTCAAAGAAACATTCACTGGTAATTTAATCAGGTCGTATTTAAGAACTGTATTAATAGTTTAATTATTCGTCATTTAATTCAATCTGATGCTTTAAACTTTAAAGTTTAAACATCTTATGGTGTCTCTTGACTCCGGTTGGAATTCGTTTTAAATCTATATTTTTATATAAACAAAACATGAGTTTAAAATAAAAAAACTATGCATTAACTTGACATAATGCATTCATAGAAATATGTTAATAATTAACATGTACCATAAAATCTAAATAATGTCCATCGTTTATTATATACTTACGTGGTATTTCTACATAGATACGAACTGACGTCTGTATTCATTGTTTAAAATTAATATGTATGTCGGACTAAATTATTACCTGTAATAATTAGGACTACACGAAGAAACAATTCATTAAGTTTTGTATATTTGCATTTATTATATTGTTTAAAAAACCACCATTTACACAGTTTTGTTTATTTATTTTAGGAGTCAAACATATCAAATCTCTTCTATGGTTTTCTTTTTATATCAATCAAAACGCTGTTATATTTTCCACTTTAAATTGTTATGTAAAAAACCATCTGTTCACGAAAAATACATTCAAGCCCCAGGCCAATATCGGGACGCTCCAAAAACCTCTGACAATGCGTTTCAAGCGTTACGCGCCACCGGACCCGTACTTCTAAATAAAAAATAAACTACAATAATATTCTGTGTACATTCATAATGTTCTGCACATAATGGTTTATGTTTATCCCCTGTAAGTGTCGTGTGAATGTCCCACAACACAATGGCGATACTTATAATTACAACTTTCGTTTTCGACCGGCATGAATGAATTGAAACTCGATTGTAATAAATGTTGCTTTATGATTGACGTTAGTCGTTTGATTTGTATGATGGTAAATGGTTATTACTTGCTTTTAATATATTTAGCTGCATTAAGTATCAATATTTTTGTGTCCGTAAAATAATGAAAAGTTGTCTCGATATTTTTCTACATTTTTACTGGATTCAAATAGTATTGGTATTATGTATATTATTCGTATTTAGACGTATCAAGTTAATATTAAATAGCCTGTGGTATTTATTACTATTAAGTATTAACTATTTAATAATTTGTGGTATTACTATCAGCTATGTAAATTGCAAAAAGTTTCCAATTACTTACAAATTCGTTATGCTTTTTCTCGAAAACGAATACAATACCTAATTTTGGCAATACGTTGCGATTGCGAACAAATTTATTGCAAAATAAATATATGCAATGTTAATGCATTTGTATTAAATTCCATTGTCATTCGTTTCTCAGATGATTCACTCGAGTATTTGCAGTACAAATGTCACCTTTGTTGACTAGTTATATCCTTGAGGTCTATTCTCTGGGTTCATTGTAACGTGAATCATCAATTTTGGTTTGGCTCCGTATTGAAAAATAACCATGATAGGTATTAAGATCTGGTTTTGAAATATTAATCAATATATATATTGAATTCATTTTATCGGAGTTTACTTGACAGTGATAATTAATTTGTGTTATTAATATCTACGATAAAATAAACACTGAGATAATTTATCAAGTTTTAATTGTGTATATAATATAATTTAATTTATCTTTGCTTGTTTGAGTAAAAAAGTTTCGGCACGACTACGTCTTACTTTATTGTACCAAAATATAAAGTTAAATCTCGCAAAATGATGGATACTCTTTAGTTTAAGAGGCAACAGTAAAAGGTTAACTCTTATCACTGGAGGTTGTATTTAGGCTAGATATAACCTACAGAAAGAAATTAGCAAAATGAAGAAGGACGCCCACATCTGTAGGTAATAGAGTTTCACTTCAGATATGAGTTTCATTAACATACCATTACTCCTTAATACTTTAAGGGATTTGTTTTATTTTTGACAAATAAAACAAAAAATAAATAAAATAGAATACCTACCTTAAGTATAAAAGAACAAATTATGCACCTAAAATCTCCTGTTTTCATATCATCAACCTTGACCTTTACTGGAAATGATTCCTAGTCGAACAGGATAATAAACAATCATCTCAGATCATAGATGCTATTAAATTAACCGTACTTTACAAAACAATACAATTCGTGATTATTATCGACGCACTAAGTATGATTTCGTCCTTGTACAAAATAATGAGTCAGAGCTAGAAATCCCGGATTTAATACCGGTTCACGATCTTGGAAAATTGAATTTGTATCGTAAATTAATAATATTACTTATAAACTTGTGAACTTATAACACTCTGTTAAGTTCCTGGAAGTGTTCCTGAATTATTAATAAATAAACAGTTCATAAGTTGTGCAAAATCAAAGGTAATCGTATTTATTAATATGATTTTAATTCAGTAAATCGTAATGAGAATAGTTTTACTAATATATTACTGGAAAATAAATCCAACTCGAAAATGAAACTTAACGAAAAATTAAGTTTTGGTCTAAAAAAAAAATACGTTTCACATAAAATGATAAATGTAGTTATTACTTAGAGTATGTATAAGCAAACATGCTCTAAGAGTTATTATTTTTAAAATTAAAATATTAGTAGGTAAAGTAAGCTCTTTAAGCGTGCTTTAGGTAGATATACAAGCCTTTTAAGGATCTTTCTTGGGATGTACTCATAGTATCAATATTTATTTATCTTTTCTTATAATAATAATTTTATTTTAAGTTTTTGTAAATCGATAATATACATTGAGATAGAGCTATCTGTATCACTTATTAACATGACGTTATCATATCACTGACCTAAACCTCCAATATTTGTGTGTTATAAGTTACTAGCTTACCGCCCGCGGCTTCGCCCGCTTTGTCTAAAACCTAATAAATTGTATACTAAAACCTTCCTCTTGAATCACTCTATCTATTAAAAAAAACCGCATCAAAATCCGTTGCGTAGTTTCAAAGATTTAAGCGTACAAAGGGACATAGGGACATAGGGACAGGGAAAGCGACTTTGTTTTATACTATGTAGTGATAACATCGTTTTTCTAATAATAATTAAGCAATTTTAATTTTGTAATTTCATAAAAGGTAGCAGAAAATTCAATAGAATAACAAAGAATAAGAATTAAATTTAACAAAAATATTCAACAAACATAAATAATAATAATTAATAGTTGTTCGAAACAATATTGTTTATGACAAGCCAAATTATTTCGCAATATTAGTTGCATAAAAGCGCTAACTCAATTAAGGTGATTGCTACGATCTGTTCCCAGCCAATGTCCCGCTAGATGGCGCTGAATTCTACATTTCTAGTTTATTTGAGTTTTTGCGTAATTGGAAAAGATTAAGGTCGTAGGAATAGTCATGGCGGTTACTAAATATTATATTTTATTGAAATATGTCATATCATTGCCTTAAAATCCACCCAATTCGGTAAAAAAATGCATTATAACATCTGTCATTGCATACAGGGTCGTTTACACACACAGACGTATACAAAAATGATAAAGATTTAAGTCTAGATGGCGTGAATGTAAAACAAGTAGGATTGTTATAAAAATAAAAGTTATATTTGTTGGCGTAAACTATTTTGTTGTAATTTTGGGAAATAAATAATGTCAAAATTGATTACAATAAAACGCAGTTTTATTTTATTACATTACACTATTGTTTTTTTTATCAAAACATGTATTTGAAGTAGCATATACCTATGATATAATATTATGCTAAGAATAATTATTCATACAACAACAAATCTAAAACACTATTTACTATGGAAAAAAACCAGGAAGGTGAAAAAGATATTTACGATTTCGACGCACTCGACTTTTAGTAAAATATAGTAGGTAAAAATTAAACAATGGTAATGTAAATTCTAAACAAACTACTACCAAAATACAATTAGAACAAAAATCATTTGACTTGTTTATTTCACCCAGAGGCCAGAGGCGGCTCGTGACAAAATTGTATAGGTGTTCACTTGAAATAAAACAACGAAAATACAATAGCGTTCGGGATGATTTATTACAAAAAAATGAGCACCACATTTTATAAATGTCTATAACACTAAAAATTACAAAGTACAGGCTATTTCAAAACGAATTCAATGACTAGGTATCAATAATTAGTAAATCACCGAATTTGCATTCGCGAGCGTAGGTATCCATAGTGTTTGTCACTGACGGTCACTGACCTCTATAACTTATAGTTATAGAGGTCAGTGGTGTTTGTTGTGTAAACATGTATGTATTTGAGTAGTTAGTAGCATATTATATTCTGAATTTCTGATCCATGCCTATTCACTCAAAACTAATAACACTAATGATTTGTAACAGTAAATTATTTCAATAGGTAGGTATTTGAACATTTCCCAACAAGACGTAAGAATAATTATTCGTAGGTATACAAGATACAATAACAAATCTAATACACTATTTATTATTTTATTATTTACTAGCGGTCCGCCCCGGCTTCGCCCGTGGTACATGTTTACGTTTTCTCTCCATAAGAAGTAATAGCTAGAGAGCTAGCGCAAAGCTACCTGTATGTATTTGACCAGACCTGGATTTTTGTGTGTTGATTCCCCTATACCTACTATACATGAGATGAGGAGTCACTAAGCCCAGAGTGGTGGACGGGGCGCGCGCTTAGGTAAGACAGGTGGAAATTTTTGGCGAACTTTGAAACCATTTGACCACGTCTGCCATTTTGATATTTGAAAATAGATTATTATTACTATCGGAAAATAACAATGGCAGACCATTATCACGCGGATAACATTCTGGCAGACACTTATGAAAGTGCTGAAAAAAATACAATTTTGAAAGTATTTGACCAGATCTGCCATTCATATATTTTATTTATTAGGGTCTTAAAAACTTATTTTCGAAACGGCAGACATTTTCATTGCGTACAGACTTCAGCAG
>CAJQZM010040139.1:0-16913 GCA_907164665.1 Colias nastes | reverse complement strand
CCACCTTAGACCTTTCCGGGCTAAATCTAGCCCTTTTTTGGAATTCAACCCGTGTTTTAAGTTTTTAGTCCCAAAAGGGTAATCTAGCTCTATTTTGAATGGCTCAAAATTTACTTAAAATGGAGCCCATTTTGTAATTTTTTGCCATTTTACCATGCCAAAATAGGGTTTGTTTACTCGCTGAGCGTTCTGATTGGCTAATAAAGGTTAGTCGACCAATCAAAACTCCCGCTACTTAACGAAATATGCACGATTGGGGAAAAAGGCTAAAATATGCACTAACGCCGTAATTAGAGAGTTTTATGCATTTGCATATGCAAATATGCAAATGCATATAATCCGATGTCTATAAATTATTATGTAGTAAGTTAGACAATTGACAAATATAAGAATACCCCTACGATTCTTGTTAACACTTGCATGCATGTGCGTGAGCCATTTCGAACGTGTTTTATGAAGTTTCCCTACTGGTTCTATCTGTATATAGAGATGAAAATTAAAGCGCACTCACACACATAAATACTATAGTAAAAACCATAGCGTATGTCACACTATAACATTTCACACCAACACAATAAAACGTTCGACAGAAACGCGTGTGTGAATAATTGCGCTTCCATTAAAAAGTAAATATAAAGTGTGAAGGAAACTGGGGCTCGGCGTTAAGCGTCCTCTGAATATAAATTTGTTTTTAAGGAACAAGCGACGAGCTTAGTTTATTATAACTTCGCTGGGAGAGTTTATTTGTGTGTTCTGTTTTTATTAGATGCAACGGTTTTAAATTATATATCACTAGCTGTTCCCCGCGGTTTCACCCGCATTGCTCCGCTCCTGTTGGTCTTAGCGTGATGATATATAGCCTATAGCCTTCCTCGATAAATGGGCTATCTAACACCGAAAGAATTTTTCAAATCGGACCAGTAGTTCCTGAGATTAGCGCGTTCAAACAAACAAACAATCAAACAAACAAACTTTTCAGCTTTATAATATTAGTATAGATAAGAGATATGCAATCTTGTGTACTGTTTGTTAGGCAGAATGGATTTAAATCTGGTACGATGTGAATATAAGTGAAAATTTCAGCAGAAATTGTGCAGGTATATAATATGTTTAAGATTACGTGCATATAAGAACGACTCTACGAAAAATTGTATATACCTAAGTCTCGTATAAGTTTGTAAAATTTACTTAATTTTAAACTGTCCACAAACAGTTTCTCAGTGCTAAAGGTTAGAGATTGACATTTAGTTAACAGGTTTAGAAACCACTATATTATGTACCCACTACAGTGAAAAGAGAATAGCATTTGACATTTAGGTAGTTAACAGGTAAGTCACTATTATATTATGTACCTACAACAAGGAAAAAACCCTGAAACATTAAATAACAAAATGCCTAACCAAACCATACCATAAACGCCAATGCTATACAAACAATACAAGACTGGAGCACTAAATCTAAATAATTCTAGATAACGTCATACACATCACTCGTAAAGTTCAGACTGACCTTTGACCTTTGCCTCCAATGAAGTCAGCTGACAAATGAAACAGAGCTTAATGGCATGGAATGTTTATAGATCAAATTCAACTATACTAATATAATTGTTTAGTGTGTGTTATTTTGTCATCCTTTTAGATTAAAATGTATTAATTCCTTTTTATGTAGGCGTGTTATAGTTATTTTCAGTGTGGGATGTAGTAGGTAATATAATCTGTACAATATTGTTCTAAATTAAATAAACTTCAATTTATTTCTTATACAGTATGCAAATCATTACATTATTTTTATGCAGATAACTTAAGTAAAACAATATTATGTAGAGTCTAAATAAAATTGTAGAGCATTAATAGTGGGATAATCCATTAATCAGTCATATTATTATTATCAAAAAATCCTCATATCGATGGACTTTTTATTGAATAAAACATTTTTTTTCAATATGACGGTAAAAAACGTCGCGAAATTTGATCAAATAGAAAAGCTTAACTTTGCTTTTCCCTTGTATATGTATTTCAAATATTTTCATTCCTTTCAATTTGGATACGTTAGTCAATATTTTGATAGATTTGAATAATTCATGTTTGTGCCATTGAAAATATAAATTAATGATGCATAATATATCCTCGAAAGTAATACAACACAATATTGAAAGTAAGATCTACTTTTCCAAAGAAAACATTGATGAAAAAAACAGATAAAGAAATTAATCGACCCCTTGAGCACATGGCATAATCATTTAAATCAATACGATTCACACATATTGAAAAAAAAATTTATATGTATTAATACAGGAAGAGTGGCTTAATATATTCATTTATCATCGCTACGCCTCAAATCTGACAACGGATTTTTATCCGATGTGACAGCGGTATCAGGCTTTTTCTTCCCATCGTATTTTATTAAAGTTAGTATGATTGGATCCCTATTGGCAAAAAATATTGAGTTTTTCATTAACTAATGATTTTAAAGGTGGAAATAAATAGGGTTGCAATTTAGAGGCTAATACTTATATTTTTAAAGATTTGCAAAAAATACATTTATAAAGCATTTGGATTCTATAAAACTAAAACATAAAATTCATGAAATAATTCTTTTTTGCTTGAAAAACTGTTCATGGATTTTATAAACATAGTAGATTTCATATTATGTCATCCATTACTTATAGGAATGTAAAAATTAATATATTCCAACAAAAAACGAGTGTATTATATACTTCTAACCATAAATACATATTCTTATTATATATAAGGGTTCAAGAGCTTGAGATATAATACGGCCAATTAAAATGGTATCTAATTAACGAAGAAACTTATAGTTATGCAAATATCTTTAATTAACAGATCATAAAAGCTTATTAACACTCTCAAAGGAATGTTAAGTATTCATGGAATGCATGATTAAGATAATGTTTTTATACACTAGTTATAACTTGCGGTTTTACTCGCGAAAATGGGAAAAAGTAGCCTTTAAAATATAATAAATGCTATAAAGTAGACACTGTTATAAGTTTAAGCGCAAAAGAGTAAGTAATAAACATCCATCTTTGCAAACTTTCTCTTATGATAGTAGTAGGATTAGAACAGGTATTTTCTTATATTATTTTCAGTTTATATGTTAACATAGAGGCATACGAATGGTTACTTAATATACATATTACATAATATACTGAGAAAATTCATGCATTGATTTACTCTCATAAGTGATTTTTACATGCCGCTGTATTTTTAAGTGATATATATCTTTAATATTTAATAATAGTTTAAATAATATGTGTATAGTTAAAAGTCTGTATTTTACGGTGCATTTACATCAAATAGAGCAAGAGCATTATTTCGTGATCTTTTAGTGTAAACGAATCGTATTCAGTGTTGTTCAGTATTAGAACATTGCATAGATTCTTTTGAAACGCATTTAGAACAACGAAAGAATGCTCTACGCCTGTTTACACTAAAATAATAATAATAATAAAATAATTTGACATGGTGGAGTTAGAATTGTTATAAATATAATAATTGTCATAAATTATTTAAATTTTTTGCGTATCATGTGACCACGCTCTATGTAGAGCGTTTGGAATTGGTTCTAAACAAAGCAATGAAAAAACTGAAATTAAAATCGGTTAAAAGTCTATAAATTCGAAATTATTTATACTTCTAATTAATTCAGTGGTCCTTGGAAAAACAGTGACCAAAAATTCGTCATTTTCCGTACCTTGGAGTGCCTTTAAATTTTAACTGTTACATCAAATATTCAGACCACTCTCCTTTTTATTTATTAAATGCTCCCATTTAGAAGTAAACATTTTAAGTGGAATTGTGGTTAATAAATTCCACTGGCTATTATTTATTATGTCGTTATAAAATAAAAAACGGAAATTTTATTATTTTGACTTGATTTTATTAATTGAACTCTATATTTTTTAAATTAACGAATGAAAATCCTCTTGAATTTATTGATACTTATACTAAAAATTATAAGTCGGATAGTATAAATTTGGATATAAATTAAATCTATTAAAATATGATCTTACACATATAACAAAAAAACTCACCATTAAAGAGTTGCAGTTAGTTGTCCAACACAAAAAAGACAGTAAGAAAAATGTCATACATAATTTAACATAGTTTTTATAAAGAATTCTCATTTACTGAGACACATTTGCGAATCCCGCAAACTCATTATAAAAATTACTTCTAGAACTATAATATAATCATTCATGCATGTTGTATGAGTATCATTCATCACAAGAGAACTCTGAATAAGCTTGAACATTCCTCGTTCTATTTAAGCTTGAATATTAAATTAAATGCGAAATTTTTACCATAATTAATTTCATCCTACTTAATGTAAAATTATTCATTCGAATTAATTCCACATTCATAACCTCAAATAAGAATGCTACGAAGATAGGATAATTAAAAACGGGCATTATTATGAATTAATAAATTTGTACCGGGTTTTGTTGAGGATTGCAAACCTAAAGATACATCCGAACAAGTACCTATGTGTAAATTATTATGTACTCACAAGTTTTAATTCATAAACTAATCTTAACCATATCGAAATTAATAATTAATAGTACAATTCATTTATTGATTAATATTTTTTACTTTAATATTTATCTTTAATATTATGCAGTTCTAAAATGTGTTCAAACATTAATATTCACATTTATACTCCACTAAAACCGATAGTTAATTATCGCATGTTCGCATGTAATATAAACCATTAAATGAAGTACCGAAATTGTATAGAACAGTCCAACAATGGGCAAAAGTAATTTCTCTATGCCAAACTGAACTGAACCGGGGCGAACCGATGACTATGAAAAATTAAAGCATAACATTCAGCAACTAATCACGCTACGAAATGTAAACACAATTTACCATTATTCCACACCGTCAAATTGACCAATCAGCTCACTCCTCGGCCTTTCACACTATACCACATATTCAGTATCCCACTATTTTGTTTCGCACTTAATACCACTACACTATCACAGAGTTTTGACCGGCTGCGTAGCTCTGCGTAGCGGACGCCCGGTGTCGTCTACGAAACTGCCGCTACGGCGGAACGATCTCCACCGAGCGGTTCCGAGAGCGGGCGATCGAGCGAGCGAGAGAGTTGCGCGCATTCCGCTCACTGTTTCATATTTTATATCGCTTGGGACGGAGCGGAATTACGGAGTTTGCTCGGCTTGGTTTTTATAGCGTAACGGAACCGTGACGGCTGGGCGCATTCTATTTGGAAGGTATTTTTTCACTCGACGTGAAATTTTTCATTGTTTGCTTTACCCCACACTTGTAGGTTGTGTGATTTTAATGGAGCATGGGCGTGACTCGTACAAAGATGTAATAATGCGCTGATTCGGTGCTTACGTCGGCGCGAATGAATTGTTCAAAGCTGGCTATAAATTCATGATGTCATCGTAGATATTTGGGATGTGACGAAGGGTTTTTGGATTAATATTAATAACGTGTTAAGAGTGGCACGATAAGCCACATTTGATGAAGCCGCTTATATTTTACGGATTATAACGTTGAAAAAGTAATGTTTGGCTATTCATTCTCTTTTTATCAATTTCCAATAACTCGAGAGCAAAAATATTTATTAAAATTCCAAAAATATCATATTCACATTGAAAAAAGGTATTTTTTACACGAAAGAAAGAATACACTTCCATGTCATGATTGGATACTTCCGTTCAAACCCGTTTCAGGTTTAATCAATGATAGCCAAATATTGAAGTTATATTTTAATAAAAAAAAAATCATTAATGAAAATATTGAATGTGGCTATAATAATAAAAACTATTCATATGAGTCTTATTTTTATTATAGAGTTAAATAAACTGATTTGTATTGAGCGTAAAAGTATATAAGAAACTTGCTTGACTTTTAAATACATTAAGCTTTTCTCAATATTTATGATCTTTATTACAATAATATGATAATATTATGATCATTTTACCCGAATTCAATTATACAGTAATAATACATAATGCACTAATAACAGGTACAGCCTCACTCAACCTGTACCGTACAGGTTTAGCCAAATTGCAACTATTCTCGAAAATGTAAATTAAATTTTATCCTTAACATTTCAGCCCTATTAGATGTAAGGAATAAAACATAAATATCATTTGACGTTGAATTAACTGGAATAAACATTACAGGAATTGAAAACGTGTCTATCTCTATCTACCTTATACTGTTTACTTTTAATATATTCCTCGTACTTTCCCTTTTCCTCGACACAATATTACACAAGCCAGTAAAACGAGCTCTGTATGTGTACTGAATAAATATTCAAACTTAAACTTTACATTATATTTATGCATTAAAATTACTAATTATTGGAGATATTTAAAAGCTTGACTTGATGTACCTATTGATACCTATTAATTTGATTAAAATTTTAGTTTCAATTTATAATTATTGTTAATCTATACTTAATATTATAAAGCTGAAGAGTTTGTTTGTTTGTTTGTTTGAACGCGCTAATCTCAGGAACTACTGGTCCGATTTAAAAAATTATTTCAGTGTTAGATAGCCCATTTATCGAGGAAGGCTATAAGGCTATATATCATCACGCTAAGACCAACGGGAGCGGAGCAATGCGGGTGAAACCGCGCGGCACAGCTAGTATTGTAATATAGTTCAATCACTCTTGTTTATAACGTTGGAGATTATCATTCTAATCTATTTTAACGCGCTTTTATTAGCTTCATCTGTATGTTTGTGTGATTGTTTGTAACCAACTCCTTTAGACTCGATTTTGACGCACTGTAAACAGACGGATTCATCATTCAATTCAAATTTTGTACACTAAACAAGTATCAAGAATACAATAATTTCATGTGTTTATCTTATCTAAGCGTAGTAGATTTTTAAAGTGAAACTTTTATTACATCGTCTCAAACTTTTTGGTCTGTGTAGCGCATGTCGCGTGACGGTCGGCTGCCGAGTAGGTATAAAGCAGTGTTCGGAACCGTAGGATAATTATCGTACAAATACGATAATTTTGTGCCTAAGTTTCACTTTTACCGTGGTTTCATAATCATTTTTTAACTACATATTCGTATTTATTTTAAGATCAAACCCAAAACTTTTGCTTCATAAGTGTGTAAAGAAAGTTGAAAACCTTTTGAAGTTGTTCATTCATATTTTATATCCACGTGGAACAGTCCATGAAAGTAAATAAGACGACTTTTTATGCAATTTATGGAGGCTACGATGGAATGTTATATTTTTACTAGATGGTCTTTTATGTGGCTATAAAAATAGCAGCCAAGTGTATTATGGCAATTACAGTAAAATAAATTCAAATAGTGATAATTTCTGTTGATAATTTATATTGGAGAATTATTGCTTGTAACTTTAAAATAGCATTATTATGTAGGTACGTCGTAAAAAGTTAAAACATTAAACTTTAACGTATTTTAAAGTAATAAGACCAGTCTAAAATCCCGCAAAAAGCTCTTTTTACATCAATAAATACTTACTTTTTTCCATTTCTATGTGTGTGGTTTTCGAATTCTGTAGTAACATAGTATAATCTCGTGAATTGTTCTCTATATTAACACTAAATTCATCAAAATATTCATCAATAAGTATTTTATAATTGTAGAAGTAATAAAAATTAATAAAAAAGACGTGTGGCACTCGGGGACGGCCGCGGTAAAGCTATTGCATGCTATGCCTTTAAGCCACACCTCCGTGCCCGTCGGAGTGGGGAGCGTGAGGTTTTTTCGTTACGCAATTTCTGGATTCGGTCCCCGTGCTCAAGGCCCGCGATAGAAGCTATGCAATAGCTTAAAAACTACAAAGGACAAACACTATGTTTATATAGGTTATTATTTACCCAACATTGCAGAAGAGTATTATGTTTTTCAAGTGATAATATTATGTGTGTATGTGTATTTCTTGGCACACTTCGTAGAGTAAACGGCTTAATGGATTTCAGCGGAGTGTTAGATTCGTTTGATCGTATTTCACTCACAGTTACTATTTTGAAATTATAAAAGTGGGTTTTTGGTGCAAAATATAATTTTCATGCAAATGATTCTCTGCTTCAATATTAATATCTAGTTCCTTATTGATGGCATCTGACATATTTTATAATATTAAATTAATAGAAAATCACTTACAAGTGATTTCTACCAAACAACCGAATAATAACAACCAATAATACATATTGGAAAATGCTGGAAGAATACATTTTTGGAGGTGTAAGCAGAAGACCACTTTATTTTTGAAATATTATGTAACAGTGTAATATTTGAGCTGAAGAGTTTGTTTGTTGGTTTGAACACGCTAATCACAGGAACCACGGGTCCAATTAGAAAAATTATTTCATTGTTAAATAGTCCATTTATCGAGGAAGGCTTTACGATATATACCAGATACCTACCTTCTTATTATTACGCTAAGACGAATAGGAGTGGAGCAATACGGGTAAAACCGCGGGGCAGAGCTAGTATGTGGATATGTCGTGGCCATATCGTAGATTTGCTCATTATATGAAATGATTGATCATTTCACGAAATGGTCGCATTTTATGAAATGGCCAACATAGTTTGATCAGATCGTTAAATCGTCAAGGTTTCACGATTTGGTCATCCACAATTGGCCAGATCGTATAAAATATAGAGAGTCCATAAAATACTAAAAAATTCAGAATATTTTAAGAACTTGTTTATTGTCATTTAAGTTAGTGCCGCGGCAGCGGCCGGCGAATGCCAGAAGCGAATGGTTTTTGCAATAGATAACAGTAAGGTTAGGTTAGGGTAGACTTTAATAAACAACCCAGAAGCGAATCGCTTTTTAAAAAAGAAACAATTATAATAAAATAGCAGGATATATAAATATAGTTATGTATAGGATTTTAGACGCATTTTTTCTTCAATAAGATATCCGCATTTTCCATAGTACTCTACCTCTTCGTCGTAAATTCTTTGCTATGACTTTCTTCATATTGTAATTAAACGAATTATGAAGTTTTAATAATTAAATAATTAAATTTTCGCCAGCGGCCGCCATCTTATCACATAAACACGGCGCTTTCAGCGCCTCTACCAATAATTAATGTAACTATTTTACGATATGATCAATTAATTTTGATCATTTCATGAAAAAACCGCGCGTTTAGTTGGCCATATCGAGAAACGATTTCTTATCATTGATCTGCTCAAACCACATCATGATGTGGCCAATAGACATTCAACCATTTCATGAAATGCGACCATTTCACGAAATGATCGATCATTTCATGAAATGAGCAAATCTACGATATGGCCACGACATATATACCGACTAAGCAATTAATTATAACAATGCATTGTACCTCCAAAAAACAAAGTACCAGGAAACAAGAAAAGTATAGGAGTAAAGATGAAAGAGATTATAAGAATTTAGCCCGAAGATAAAATAATTTATTTATGTATATTTTGTTATAGAATTTAACATTTCCTCGGATTAGCGAACGCGCTTCCGTGATTTTAATAAATAATAGCGTTATTTCTACAGATCTTTTCTTTTCTTTGCTTTTTCTTTGCATCAAGCACATTATAATACTGTTGTTTTAATTGTGTTAATACTAATATTATAAATGTGAAATTTTGTTTGTTTGTTTCTCCTTCACGCAAAAACTGCTAAACTGTTTTTCATGAAATTTGGCATACGCATAGAGGGTAAGTTAAAATAACAAATAGGATATATTTTATCCTGGAAATCCAACAGGAACGGGAACTATGTGAGTTTTTCTTTTCAAAAGCGCTGAAGGGAAAGGGACAAATTTAAAATATATAAATACTGTACCTTTTAAAATTACGTCATTAATGTTTGGTTGCGAAATGAATGGATGGAGGGTGAAAACAAGGGGCGGAATCTTATTTAGGGAACAATTATGTTATGTGTTCTTGAGTCTTGAGCAAAACGCTAATACAAATGTATGAATTGATAAAATAATTTAGTAGTGATACGTTTCAAGCATACCTATAATTGAATTGAAATTTCTTTATTTGCAGAATGTAGAGAACTTGAATTGAGAACTCTTCTACAGTTTCATTGCATGTATAGATTATTGTTGTTGTTAAAAGTTAAATAATTGCTGTAAAACATTAATACCTGACAGCGACAGAAATTTTATGTTTTCGTTCATATAATATTACTAGCTTACCGCCCGCGGCTTCGCCCGCTTTGTCTGAAACCTAATAAATTATATACTAAAACCTTCCTCTTGAATCACTCTATCTATTAAAAAAAAACCGCATCAAAATCCGTTGCGTAGTTTTAAAGATTTAAGCATACAAAGGGACAGAGAAAGCGACTTTGTTTTATACTATGTAGTGATGTTTGTTCCAGTACATTTCTGTGGTCCGTGTGCTCTTGATGGATTATATCTTGAGAAGTGGCATTAAATTTCGCCTTATACCAAATACTATGCTGCAGATATCAATATTATTATTATATTCTCATATTATATAATATTGAAATAAAATATATTGAAGAAATACAACAACGTGTTTTCCAGTTTCATCATTAATTGTGCTTATCGCACGAATTGATCACACTAATGGAGGTGAAAGAGCTTGAAAGAGTAATTATATTGACAATTTTAATTAATTTTTATACGTATTCATGTATCTTTATTTTTCTATAAATAATTGTTTTATTTTACCTGTTATTCAAAAATAGTTGAATTGATTTATGTAATAGGTAGAAAGCTTGGTATTTCATACGTTTAACTGCTTTCCGAACTGGTTGTAAATGGTAAAAAATTTGTTATGATGATTCAAAGTGCTTCTATAAGAAGTTCAATTGACCACATATTTGAGTTTTAGGTAAGTAGATAATACATTCTTATACGAAACACACAGCAGCAATCTCTGAAAAAGAAAATTACAAAATAAAAACGTTTTAAAACTTAAAACAATGTAAATAACATTTCACTTGGGAAGCACGTACACCGATAATTTCTATTGTTCGTGAGTGTGAATAAATAATGGATCTTCTGTGCTTTTTAATTGAAATCAGTTAAAATGTATCGTCTTGGTTAACTGAGGTTACGACTAAAAGTGATTTTGGAGTTTGTTTCTGTTTAATGCTTTAGAGTATTTATTAGTTTTGGTTGGAATTCAATGTGATTGAGGAATCTGTAATTTAGGTAGGTATACATACTAATCTGGTTTAAATTACGAATGTTTTATATACAAGTAATAAGTAAGTTTTTCGCCCGCGGCTTCGTTTCGTCTAAAACTTAACAAATTATACCTTCATCTTGAATCACTCTACCTACTTGATACAGCCATCAAAATATGTCGCACAATATTAAAAAAACTAAGCAAGCAGACACACAGACGGCGGAAAGCGACTTTGTTTTATACTATGTCGTAATATCTTACTGAGCAGTTTGAAGAGCATAGAGTACCTACTGTAGAGTTTCACAAACCTTTTCGTTATAAGTAGGTATAACAAAACAATAAGACGGTTTGGTGTATCATAAGATAAATACAGATAGAGTACTTTCTCTATTTTTCAAACGTCGTATGTTTTCGATTAGCCGTTAAGAAAGAAAGAAAGAGAGAAATAACAGATCTTTATTACCAAAGCACTTAAATGAATACAATATTTTAAAACTTGTTTAAATGAGGCAATCGGACACAGTTTCAGAAAAATGTTGCTCGAAACAAGCTCGTTTATTATCTTCCTCACTCTATATTCAATATAAAGTATGTTTTTTACAGCTCAAATTTCAATCAAAAAGAACTCAGTCATAAATTGACGCGACGCACCCCTTCAATTCATTCGGCCTAATTGACACGGATTTTGTTATTGCATTGTAAAAAATATAATGGCTTTGTCAGATAGAACGCGTTTCAGCGCGTCAGAGCGCAGAGTTGTATTGTATTACACGCTTTTGACTTTGTCAGTGTTGTCGCTCTCTTTGACGGTATGTTATCGCGTAGTACAGTCCATGAGGAGTCCTTTGCATTTGTATGAGTGTACATAAATAGTGTAAATTATATAACGACTTAGAGCGCGGAGCATCCTTTGATTGGCTTATACCCGTTTATACAGTTTCAGTATAGCGGCCTGAGTCGCAGCGCGTGAAGTAGATTCCTGGCTGTACTTTTAGCGGTCAGCCGCACATACTTAGCTACATATGGCGTCATAGCGAAGGTTAGCACTCTGTCGCGCTACGTACACGTTCTATCTTGCAAAGCCTTAACAATGTCAGCAAGCCTCCCATTCGTATCATATTGTAGGTGATGGAATGTAATTTTCATTTTTATGTCTAATCATACTGTCACGTTGAGTTCGTTTGTGAGAACGGGTTCCGCTTTTTCTTGTGATTTTTTTATAGTAATTTTTTAGTCGGTGAATTTCAAATGATTAAGAGTTGATAGTTGAACATTATCAATATCAAACTCAAACTCAAACATTTATTTATTCAATAAGACTTATTCGAGAAGCACTTTTGAATCGTCATTACATATTTTTAACATTTACCACCGATTCGGAAAGCAGTATCAA
The DNA here is from genome assembly GCA_907164665.1 of Colias nastes. Lineage (NCBI taxonomy): Eukaryota > Metazoa > Arthropoda > Insecta > Lepidoptera > Pieridae > Colias > Colias nastes. The sequence goes on along the minus strand of CAJQZM010040139.1, from coordinate 4,374 downwards.
ACGAACTTTATGAATCAATGACTATGAACACATCCAGCCATTCTTAAGTTCGGTATTTAATTGATAGTATTTTTATAATAGAGCCGATTTATAAACATTTTATTGCTGAAAAAGTAAACAACCATTACATAAAAACAAGTTTATTAAAAATCCATCTCGACGCTATGTCACATATTTTCTTCTAAAGGAAAACTAATTTTCTCTACCTCAGGCTTTTAAGCTATTATTTCTTCATACTGACCTTTGACATTAAGCCCGATGTTATTGAAGTCCTATTGATGTTAGACACAGTAAAACGACTTTTTCTATACCTACTGGACCCCAAAAGTGTCGGTATTTTACGACCCTTGTAATTTTTCAATTTTCCTCATTCAACTGTTGTGTTACAATTTATTCCTTTTTTAGCTGTAATAAAATATGTCTTGCAGGAAAAGAAACGGTAAACAGTGTTATTTGTCTATCTGTTTCTTCTCTCTTAAACTACTGAAACGATTGAAATGTAATTTATTTCAAAGAAAGAGACTTCAGAAAGGACATAGGATAGAATTTGTCTCATAAGTCCCATGGGAAAGGGAACTGACTTTGGCTTTGACTATGCGGGCGAAGCCGCGGGCAAAAAGATAGACATAATAATGATTTAGTCGCAAATTGAATAGATTTCATAATTCTTGTTAAAGATCAAAGGTATATTCAATTGAAATAAATATTCTTGAAAGCAAATACATTAAACATACGTCCATTGTTGTAGAGGCCATTGATAAATCAAATTAAAGATGGCGTCTGTTTGGTGTTGAACGATTGTTTATTTTATTATGCCAGCTATTGTCTGATATACTATCCCTGTATATATTGTTTGGAATAATAAATTTTTGCCTTTTCGCTTGGGATTTACTTATTTGATTATCGGACATTTTTCTTCCAATAACTAAGTTGATAATTCCTATAGAAATGTCTTTTAATTGAAAGATTCTAACCTTCGGTGCAAAAGATTCAATTCAAATCAGGAATAAACAATAATTTAGTTAGATGCTATACTTTAAAGAAAATGCTGGAAAATTCGCATATCCTAAAACCCTTGTTATCTTGTCAGTTGTCACCATTAGATAATATATTTGCGCTTAAGGCACAGAATACATAATAGTAGCTAAACGCTACAGAACGGACACTCTCCGCCTCCCGCCAAAATTAAACACTTACCTCACCCCGCACGATCAGACATAAAATGGTCCGCATTTTTCTGCAAGGACGATACGCAACGAAGATTGACAACATTAATCAAATTGACTTAAGTCTAGACTAAAGTAATTTTATTGAATTTTATTATTTTGGATTTGTGATTATCGTTTTTCGTAGAAAATGGTTAAATATTGTGCTGTTTACGGATGTATTTCATCAGAAAAACGCGAATTTTTTTTTACGCTAGTCACAAATGTGCCAACCATAAAGCGTTAACACACACATTTGCAGTCTCTACAGTGTGACTGTCAAAACGATAATTTTGTATGGAGTGTCCGGGGTGTGCTTAAGGTATTTTTTCTTATAAGCTTAGATAATTTTCTTTAAACTCTTGTAGATGTGTTCCGTTTTCTGCAGCCCGATAGCGCTGATATTCTACCTGTAATAAATAAATTATAATAATTTTAAAGCAGAATGAAAAGAAACAGGCAATGAAAATCAAAACTGTATACAAATTCTTTTAAAACAAAATACCTTTTATAACCAAATTGTTATAAAAGGTCTCTCACTAGAAATATAGTACTATACTAGCTGTGCCCCGCGGTTTCACCCGCATTGTTCCGCTTCTGTTGGTCTTAGTGTGATGATATATAGCCTATAAGCCTTCCTGGATAAATGGGCTATTTAACACCGAAAGAATTTTTCAAATCCGACCAGTAGTTCCTGAGATTAGCGCGTTCAAACAAACAAACAAACTCTTCAGCCTTATAATATTAGTATAGCTAAGTATAGATTATCTTTTGGCTATTTGACGTCTGAATATAGCAACCCTCCAACGAGGACGTGAAAGCGATTGCCTACTTAAAAAAAAGACGGGTTGCACTCCGGGAGTGCCGGCAGAAGTGAAAACTTGATTATTCACGTTCAGCATGTTTGATATTTTGGAATGGTATCCGTCTTACGCATGGAATATAAGGGCTAAAAAAAAAAAAAACCGTCTTACGCTTTTTCGATCAGGCCACGTGTCCTGACGCGAGTTTAAGATTTTATACCCAACGCCGCTAAAGAAGTTTTCACTTCAAAAAATGTTCGTTCATCTAAAAATTCCCAGGTCGTTGGGTTTCAACAAAACGCTCTTTAATAAAAGTTTTCCCGTGAATAAGAAGCTCAAGAGTTGTGTATTGTTTCTTGAAATAAAGTTTAATTATACCTCGTATTGGGCTTAGTAATTGAGTTCAAAATAACACCTAAATAACGCCTACATAATACAGTAAATGGACATTATAAGGGAATGATTGTTTCTTTTGTTTTTTATTGTTTCGGGAAAAGGTGGGTGTGAAGTCGACACATATTTTAGGTCTTTGAAGTAGAGAATAGTAAAATATGAATTTAAATGTAATTTATAGTTGTACCTCTATTTATTGTTCTATTGTTAGTATGAATATGAGTTTGCCCGGGCAAAAAATGTCCGTAACGAATATAGAAAAAGAGCGAGTGTACCGAGTATACGTGTCAACGTGAAACTCCTTTGGCAAGATTCAAAGATACCAAAATCGTCGCTTTACTCCATGACGTGACGATATTGCCGCGACGCGACCTTGAAATTTAACTCTCAACGCGCCGAAAGAAGTTTCACTTTAAAAAGAAAATCATTACTCGTAATTGCAAGTATAGAACTATATTCCAATTCAATTATTGAAAAGTCAATAGCATGTTTAATAAAGATAACCAGACAGCGATACAAAGACGAAAACCACATAAAGTTAGTACATGATACTTTCAGACGTTATAATTAAACCCTACTATAATTTATAGCATAATTAGATAACAGTTGGGCGAAGTTATGAATTTCTAAGCTAATGTGCCCTTCGAGGCAGATGATTTATTTATCTTGAATGAAATAACTCTACGCTTAAATGGCGAGTGGTATATTATAATAATTTTAATGTAATTTTACGTGGAAATTTTTTCTTAAAGATTTTATAGTAATATCTGCAAACGAAGTCGAGACTGTCTGTTGCAGGGATAGGTTATTGACGTAGAGGTTTTTTTCCACTTTTACAAGGTAAGGAATGGAAATAAACGTAGGTTTATAAAATTTACACAGAAGAGATTGTTAAAGTAAATAATTCGTAACTTAAGTAGGAGTGATTATTGGTGTTCTGTTCGATTTGATTCTGAACCAAATATACGCTTATTTATGAAAAAAAGTGTATGAAAAATTAAATAGGCCAATAATAAATTGAATAACGTAATCACAGAAATGTTTTTCAATGATTCTTGTCTTTTCATATGAAAAGGTAGACTTTCCAAACTTTATATTAACAGTTTAGTAAAATGGTTGATGCTACTCGTAATGCGGTAATCTTCCCGCGCTTGTTTTTATTTTTTACCATACAATTTTTCAAAAAAAAATTAAATATTATAATCACAGTAATAAACCCAAAGAATAAATATGCGATAAACGTATGCGTACTTGACTATCGCGACAAAAAAGAGGGTAAAGTTTTTAGCATGCATGTATACTCCCACTCCTGCATAATTTCAAAACTATTTACCATAATTTGACAAATGAAGTATCGTTTACATTAAGCTATGTGACGTCATTGTAAATTCAAGATGGCGCCTGGAATTCCGAAACTTTTTGGAGTGCAAACTTACAGTAGTTGGCTTTAGTTTTGTACTTTTTAAAAGAGAACTACCGCTTTGGAATGTTCTTTTTGAGATATATCCGATTGCATTCAGAATTGTTTCATTTCTAAACTGCATGCTGGTGCTACGATATTTTTGTCGTAGCAGATATTTTCGTAGGCGCTACGGTATATGAGAACACTACGAGATATTTTCGTAGATATAGATTTTTTTTAATGAAGCACATATTATTCTGTTTCCACTTTTATAAAATATTAGATTAAAATTTTATTATGAAAACTACGGCAGCGCGGTTTCGTTACATAATCGTCAGCTATAGTAGGTATATAAAAGTGGATCTAATGAATTGTGTGTTTCATTTAAAAAGTATTAACTATAGAATGCATTCTTAACTATAGTGTATAGTAGTGTGTAGTATATGCAGTCTTAACTATAGTTTCATCAAGAGGTATGTATTATAGGTTAGGTTTAATACTAGGTACATAGAATATTATAATTAGAGGTAACAATACAAAGTACATTGCATAATGTATATGTTACAGTCAA
>CAJQZM010040136.1:0-14561 GCA_907164665.1 Colias nastes | reverse complement strand
TTTTGTTCGTGGTGTCTCCTCCATACGTAGTAATATTATCTCAATGGACACAATAGATTTTCTATTGTGTCTGTGATTCCGGGGCCTGTTATTAAACTAGAGCGACTCGGTTGACGAGCGGCGTTTTCCGCCGGCTCGTGTGAGACTGCGGCGTCAGGGGTTGGTAGATGAAGCTTGTCTTCGCGCGCTTGGCTGGTTGGACTGGAACAACATATTCACATTATGATAACAGTTAATAATTATATTACACTAGCTTCCGCCCACGATTTTGTACGTGCATCCCCGTTTTTCCCCGTTCCCGCAAGAATTTCGGGAAATCCTTTCTTAGCGGATGCCTACGTCCTAACATCTACCTGCATGCCAAATTTCAGCCCGATACGTCCAGTGGTTTGGGCTGTGCGTTGATAGATCACTATATCAGTCACCTTTGAGTTTTATATATATAGATATATATAGATTCCCTTAATTTGTTGTAGCAACTAATAAGGGAGGACTGGGTCACTATTGAAAATGCGAAATATGTGTCTGTGTATAACGATCATGCCATCTGGATGAAAAAAGTTCAAGACTTAGGCTATGGTAAAAAAAAGGAAGACGAAAGCCTTGAAATAGCGAACAAAAGTTTTGAGTCGTCGTAGTTTTGTTCGTGGATGTAACTGGTGGTTCTGAGGTAAGGAACCCAAAAAAAAAAAACTAAAATACAGTCGAATTGAGAACCTCCTCCTTTATTTGAAGTCGGTAGAAAATATACACCAGACTAAGTGATTTTATCAGTATTTGTCATCAACTTGTGAAGTGAATGATAACTTGATTGTAATGAAAATATACTTTGTTATAAGGAATGCAAAATACTATAGTTTACCCGTAACAAAGAACATCCTTTTTCATATTATGTACATTAAGATTTTTACATTACATATTTACATCTTATTATGATTATACTCATTTATATTACAGCTGAATAGTGTTGTAACAAAAAATAAAAAAGCATCTATTAAAAATGACTTCGTACAAAGCCGTTGTTAATAAATGCAGTTTCTTTAACATCTTTAAGGGGTTCAATACTTGTAAAAATTAATTCTGATTCACGTAGGAAGTCTAAATGAAGGTACACAAGGACGAAAGCTTATACAATTCTCAAATACTCACTCGTATAGTTTTCCGTAAAGGACAGATCGAGTTTGACGGGTTTCATTTCGTCGATGTCGATATCATCGTACGATTGGTCGAGCACCTATGGAGAGAAATAATTATTTAATATAGTTATAAAAATTATGAATGAATCGATAAAATTGTATAGGTAAAACTAGCTTTCCGCCCGCGGTTTAGCCCGCTTTGACTAAAACCTAATAAATTATAATATACTAAAACCTTCCTTGAGAATATTAAAAAAAAAACCGCATCGAAATCTGTTGAGAAGTTTTAAAGATTTAAACGTATAGACACAGAAAGCGACTTTGTTTTAAACTATGTAGTGATAAGTATAAAAAGTTTATAAACCTTCTGTCTGTAGTTATCTACTCCTTAACAACAAAACATGATTGTATAATAGTTCAATTCAAATCATTCATTTTGTGGAATATGGTTGCTAAGGATTTCGTATTGAAATTATGTACATATATTTACGACCGCTTCCGGTGTGCAAAATTTCGCAACATAAGACGTGTCTCCAAAATTTTGACTTTCAAGGTTAATGTAAGCACATCAGTGAAGAAACGGGCTTTAGTTTATATGCTTATACATCAGGAGGACTACTGAACAACATAATAACCAAAACATATTATGTATGTGTACAGACTACATCCCAGACTCACAAACTTATATCTTTAGAATCCCTAACTAATATTATAAATGCGAAAGTAAGTACCTAACATTGTCAATCTGTATTTTCTTCACGCCTAAAACATAAGCATATCTATTACTGCATTGAGATATGCCATTGAATATTATGTGCAATGAAAGTAATTTTATTAAATTGTCAGTTAAAAGCTACACAGGCGCAGACGCGGGTGGAAAGCTATTACGTATTACATATTCCTATGATAAAGATAATTTTTGAAGTAAAACTTCTTTAGGCGCGTTGAGAGGAAAATTTTAAGGTCAAGTCATAGCAATACCGCCACATCCTGACTCCTGATAAGGCAAAGATTTTGGTATCTTTGAATCTTGTCAAAGCAGTTTCACTTCGGACAAGTGTGCTCGGCACACACGCTCTATTTAAAAATAAAGAGACGGGTTGCACTCCGGGAGTGCCGGCAGAAGTGAAAACTTGATTATTAACGTTGAGTTCTCTCGATCCGTCTTACGCTTTTTCGATCAGGTCACGTGTCCTGACGCGAGTTTAAGATTTTATACCCATTACAGAAAAAGTGCTCAACGCCGCTAAAGAAGTTTTCACTTCAATAAAATATTATTTCCCATACCCATAATAATATTTATGTAATAAAATTGTATTTTTTTTCTGATTATGCGGAGCTGTGAAATTATGTTTGCATGCCAGTATAACTGGCGAATGTGCTGTACTTTCCATATTGTAATAACTTGTAAACCACATTTGAGCAAATAAAGATTTATTTATTTATTTATTTATTTACCTCAACATCACTAGGTTCATCCACACAGTCATCCGTGACGTAAGACAGCGCGGGTCCGGCCAGCAGTCTGTACGTCCCCACCATGCCTGTGCCTTCTACTACTTCTTCCACTTCTAGCTCTTGGTCTGATACCTCCTGGGAATAAATAATAGTATAAATAAATTTAAGAATTAGGAAAAAGTAGTAACAAATATTTGGCGGCGATAAGATATAACTGGGATTCAAGTTTGAAAGAATTAGAGTGACAATATGATATTATACAATACATACATATTTTATAATTAAAATATAAAATAATGTAAAAATATGTAGTATAAAATAGCACATAAAATTCTTCATACAAGTACAGGTAAATTAGCTTGGAGAAATTTTTGCGTTTGTAGTAGTGTATGGTCAGCAAATAAAATAAAACAACATTTTATTTTTAGTTTTTATTTTATATATATATATATTATATAAATATGGGATTTTAAATTAAACTATATGTGTTTCTCCTCTGAAAAGGATGAGACTTTAATTTAATATTTACACATTTAACATACGTATAACTTTTACAAAATGAACATGATTTTACAAAATGACAATGTTACTAAAATGAAAAATTTACTAACCTGAAAAAGAAACGACATTTAAAGTTTAATTCTTTAGTTTGAGAAGTCAAAGGCTTGCCTCGACCATGTTTTAACACTGGAGCCATTTTGAATTAACAATACAAAGTTACAACACTTACACACAAATTAAACACTTCAACAAATATTATAACAATAATAACAAATAATAACAACAATCAACAAATACAAAAGGAGATTGCCCAAGTGACTATGGCACTTGGTATCGCAATCAAACTTATTGTGTCAAGATGAAATATAGCTCAATTTAAAGCTTGATGTTAGTACTTTTAGAAACGATTAAAGTTTTTATATAAATAAGCCGCAGTTCGCGACAATAAAAATAAAACAATAGTTTTATTCAACACTTCAAAAAAATACTTTATCGAGTTTAAACTAACGATGAACGTTAAGTTTTACATTTATTACATAGGTAATATTTTAATTTACAAGACAAATGTGAAAAGTAAATCGTAATAAACATTACCTATTTCAAAATAAATTACGTCGAACATTGCGTCGAACCTTAGCGTCGAACACATTCATTCAAGATTCATTTCAAATAGAAACTATGACATATGACGCAGGACGCTTGCAAGAGAGATAGATATATGTGTCAAAACAAAAACTTTTACTTTTATTTCTATTTATTTGGTATAATTACGACTTAATAGTGATAAATATGATCATTATAAATACAAATAGGAATTAACAATATCACGAACACGTGACACAATTAGTATTTTACCGATTCCATACGTGGTCATACATGTTTCAAAACACAAACTTTTAATATTATTTCAATTTATCCGGTATAATTAAGACTTAATAGTGATACATATGATCATTATAAATACAAATAGGAATTAACAATATCACGAATACGTGGCACAACTCAAATTTTACCGATACCACCCGTGGTCATTCTCCTTTTTTTACCGATACCACCCGTGGTCATTCTCCTTTATCAATTAAACTACGTACATAATAATTATAATTTTTGAATGAAATGTGTGCTTTATGTTCTAACGGTACCAAACAACTGCATTTGGCACCTGCGGACAGCGTAAACTGGTTTATTCTGGTTTTGTGCGTGTTTCCACTTTCCACTATCAAGTGACGATTTATTTATTTGTTTTATTTCGTAATTATTATGGTCAAATATTAATTATGAAACAAATTATAATGGACACGATATTTCATTGTTTCACGGTAGTCGCCTTGTCGTTTGCTCAAGGACGTGAAATTGAATGATATATTTTTTTTATAAAGTCAAAACCATTTTCTTTCAAATTAAAAGTTGTTTTTATTGAAAACAAAAGTGTTGCTAGGAATAAGTATAAAATTAAATAGTAATGTTAGGATATCGAAACATTTTTGTATAGGCCAGAACGATATAGTGGAAACGCGCTCTAAGATCTGAGTAATATACACACCACTACATATGCAAAAATTTCTCCAAGCTAATTTACCTGTATGTAGGTATTTATTTGTTTAAAAATCAAGTTGAGATAGTAGGTATGAAATATGTACTTAAGTAAATTAGAAATGAACATTAGTATTTTCTTATCATCATTCCATTGGAGAATTATTTTCCAAATAAATATACTTAATGCTGAATATGCTTGTAATGTAGTAATTTGGACGTGGTCACATATTATTATCGTAAGAACGTCAAACATGAATGAATTCAATGGTTTCCTTTCTTAAAAAAAGGAATACAGTATCACCTTACGTGTGTTTATTTAAAACAGATTTCATTACACAGTAAGAAATAAAAACTGTAACGCGATACGTATAGTTATGACGCATCATATTTTTATCCTACGAGTGTCGTTATTAATTACACACTGATATTAAGCTTATAAAACGTAGGCGTACTAACACAGCATTATTTATAATAATAATTAAAAAATAAATGTCAATATCGTGCGGGACAATTCAAAAATTATTTACATTTAGTCTTGACATTGGCTCGATCACATTTACATTCTCGTGAGGTCACTCACAGAGGATAAACAAATAATGCACATTTTTTAACTTTATTTGCAGATGTCCATTGTGACCTTTTTTGTTTATTGTTGTTTTATCAGCATTTCTTAGTATTTTAAACAATATCCGTAACGTTGATGACTAAGACTGTATGCAATAAATTAATATTCTCCAGTAACCATCAGATTTAAACTGACGTATGTCCTCATTTTTTTATTCGTAACGGCGATATCATTGTAATTTATTAAATGCGTTTTGAGTTCATACAATATCAAATAATGATAATAAATAAACTGTGTAAATTTTCAATTTACAGTTAAAAGAAAACAAGCTACACTAAGTGGCTGCTCGTCTCAAATTCACATACTTTTGTGACAAACACACACAGTTTCAAGCACAAAGCATGCGCTCAAGAGCTACAGCAACTACTAGCAGCAGCGAGTATTATTTTTCGTATATTATTAGATAGAAGATTCATTTTTGAGCAAGGACGAAGAGCTCTATTAAATACACATTATTATGGACTTTTTTAAATCTCTCTAGAAGAAAAAAAAAAGAGACGAAAAATTCTCATTTATAAAGCGTCTGAGTGAAATATTATCATACCCATTATTATAGATTTACGACTTGCAAAAACAAAAGGAGCCGTTCTTTGTTCATCGTCTGTATGTATTTTTTTAATGATCATATGAAATATACCTGCTCCACCAGTGTGTCATCCACCTCTTCCTTGACCTCAGGATCTATCTCTAGATCTGGATCTAGATCGGGATCACCATCAACATCAGCGTCATCCTCCGCCTCTGTGTCACTGCCGAACCCGGAATACTTCATCTCGCCACGTTCTAGCGCTTCTAGACTATCTGAAATTGCAAGCTTTTGATTAAAATAATGTTATGATATATGATAATGTTATCAATTTATACATGTATTGAGATTTGGGTATCTTCTATACTAATAAGAAAAACCTGAAGAGTGTTCTTATATTTTTTTGAACATTAATCGATAAGGTTAAGCGTATTTTCTTCTGTGTTTTTAAAGTTAGGTATACGTGGAACACCTTCTAGCATGGCAATACGAATGTCAGGTAATTGCCAGACTCGTGTAGGCGAGCGAGCCATATTATGTGATCTGCTTTATATGTGAGTGAGAAAGAGCAAGGCTTATAAATGGTCAATGCCGTTTTGAAACACAATATTTTTAGTGTATAGCCTGTCTAGTGTCTATCCTTTTCATACATTATTGATTTTCGTGCATTGGAAGTTTGTTAACTTTCAATTTATTATTATGGACCGTGTCGTTAATACTTTTTTTAATTACTATTTTATTTAATCGAATTCTGAAGACTGCATTTGGCATATTGCGTTATTAAATGACAATAATTTAAATTCTTTGCCTTTAAGTGAAGAGTGCAGTTGCAAAAAAAATGTGCTCTTAAAAGTTAATGATACTTATCGCGTGAAACAACTTAATTTATACCCGAAAAACACCATAAATCGCTTCCTTTAAGGGTACTTTATTAAAAAAGAAACCATAAAACTGAATGAGGCAGTATGTACTTCTTACGTAGTAATTGTTCCAACATTGCCCTTCACAAAGTGTTGTCAGTAAATGTTTTTGTGAAAATTCTTTAAAAAAGTTTAAATAAAGGAAAGTAAGGACACGTGAGTTACTTTATAAGACGTCGTATTGTGAAGAATTGGAACAAACAAAAGTGCAATTATGTTTTTTCCTCGTGAAGCCCTATTGAGTATATGTATTATATTTTGACAAATATTACGATTTATCACGTACCAGGATATATCATAGCTTTCTTGATGGCTTGAGGATCCTTTCTTGACCACTTTTGAACTTCTTCGTCCATTTTGCCCACTTTCGACGGGTTCATAGCCCATAAACATCCTAAAAATAAACAATTTTTTAGTAAATGTTCTTTCTTTCTTTATAAAGTATTCTTTTCAATTTCTATACATTTACAAAATTTTATAATAATTTATTTATTACCTTTTCGTTGGCTTCCATTACTCGATGGTTTTTCAATTTTTTCGAAGCATTTATTTAAACTTAAGTTATGCCTTACAGAATTTTTCCAACCATTAGGAGCCGTTTTGAAGTATGGAAAATGTTGACTGAAAAAAGAAGAGTATTGATGTTACTTCATATAAAAAATCACCACTTTATTAAACAGATAACAAGGAGAAACACTTGTCTTTAAAAACCTTCTTGTTGATAAGTTACAAAACAGATAGACAGTAATTGATGAGGAATTTAATAGAAAAACTTACCACATAAAATTATAGATCTCAGAAACAGGTAGACTTCCCGTTCTAGAATTCTTCAGCGCCATCGCTATTAAACAGGAATACGAATAGGCGGGCTTGGGAAACTCGCCCACAGCATTATTATTTTTATTACTAGTAGTATTTACATATTTCGCTTGACTATTTTCGACCGTATATGTCCCACCGACCGATGTCTTTATTATTTGCCTACTATTACTCAGCGACGAATTATCAATTAATATTGTCGCTTGATTTTTATTACCATTCGCTAAAATTGTCCTAGATTGCTGAGCGTCCAGTATGTGTATATTACCCGAAATTATTGTCTTAGCACCTATTTGTTGTGTTATCTTATGGCTAGTGTTTAAAATTGAACAGTTCTTGTTATTCACTTTAATAATTTCAGTTTGATTTGTCTTTATCCGCGTAAGCGGCGTTACCGTTGAGCTCGTGTTCAACTTCATCTTACTGGTGTCTAGATCCTTTAACAAATCCTTCACAACATTCTTGTCTTGTTTCCGCACGTAAATAACCATCTGTGTAGCTTCCTCGGTTTGTCTTTTCGACGTCGTGTTATCTTCTTGTGGTTTCGTTACTTTAATTGCGTTCGGTGAAAATGTTAAATGACTTTTTTCTTCCTTTGGACTCGATAGCGACGTGTTCTGGTTTAGATCATTGTTCGCAGCAGATGTTAACAACAAGTTGGAAGCTTCCTCTTTGACGACGCTTTTTACAGGAGTTTCGGCAAATGTGGACGGCATAACTGAATTTGGATTGACCATCACTGCATTTGCCTCGCTTCCGTATAAATCTAGATTGTGTACGAAACTCGACGAGGAGTTATTGAGCCACGTTACAGAATTATCTGTGTCCATATCGAGTAAGGGCGGCATTTCTGAGAAATTTAATCCTAATGAATCCTGGAATACAAATGTTTTTGTTAGTTTCATAACAGATGTTGTGTATAATTTTATAAGGTATTATAGTAAATATTATAGTTATATAAACAATTAATACTAACGGAAAAATCTGTTATGCTGCTTAAATCTGTTGCTATTTCATTTTTTATGTCCATGTCCAGCATGTCCTGGAGTGAGTCGGTGATGTACAAATCCATGTCTAAGCACGCCTATAACAAAAATCAAAATCTAATTAATCAAATCATCCATTTTACTATCTATGTACTATTTACTTCGACAGAGTAAAATTTTCGCGCCATTTTTCCTTCGTACAATATAAATAGTTCCCATCGTCGAGACGAGACAGTGGGACGGGCGAGGGACGGATTCCACTACTCGGAACGGAAACCAGTTTTTGTCTTATGTTGGTATGCAATGCTCTATCACTGAACTGTGTAGTTGTTTTTATTGCCGTCTCCTTTACACTCATTGAAAAAGGAAAGCTCCTTATTAAATGGAAAGATCTTTTTTATGTATTGAAATATAGGTACTCTTTTTGATTTTCTTGACATTATTAATGTGAAAGCTTCGTTAAAATAAACATTTTTACGGTCCTGTTATTTGTGACGACACATGGCTGGTCTTGGTACTAAGAAAGTCATTATGTATATTAACAAAGACCTACATCAACAAAGTCATTGTTGTTTGAGGAACCATTCTGGATAGTTGGCTACCTAGACGAGAACAAAAAACGTTTTAAACTTTTAACGCAAGTGGAGTCGTTCCTTCCACGTTTCGGGTCAATATTTTTTGTCCAAACCATTACGTATGGTTACTATAAATAAACTGGATCTGGTGTTCGAAATATGTACTCCATTTAAGATAAGCGTTTTACTTTCATCTTCATTTGATAATAAGTAATTAAGTTTACGGTATACTATCGTAAAAAATCCTTTATGAGAAATGCTTGCTTCGTTTAGGACGTTTTTGAAGGGTACTTATACCTACTTTTAATAATAGCTGAAAGGGAGGAATTATTACATACTTAAATAATATATGGTATGCTAACTATATATACCTATATATTTTTGTGATAACCTTGTAATACCGGCAATATTAGATTAAGTTCATAAAACATTTATGTATTTATAAAATGCTTGTCGGAACTCTGTTGCTCTATAGCCAAGCTAAAAATTTAACGACAGGTGTGCAGCGACCGATCTTTTGTTACCTGTTCCGATCCCTTTACGAAACGTTTTAAATAACGTTGATAATATTATATAGGTACATATAATAATACATATATAGGTACATATATTTCGTAATGTACCTATTTTTTATTTTCATGACAAACAAAAATTTGGTTATAATGCAATTTACGTTAGTAAATAATAATATTGTTTTTGTACGTAAAATCATAATCGGGTGCATTGACAGATAAGAGAAACGACTACGTTATCTATAGGTGATGTTTATATTAAAGTATTTTTTGTGTTTACTTTCCTAATCGTTATCTCGAGACGTTTAATTGTATACAAATATTTCAAGTTTCTGCATAATATTATGGTGATTATAAATGCGGAACGTGCAAAATGTAATAAGGCTCAAATAACGAGTGTTTTACAAATATAGGTTACGATTACTTCGACTTGTTTCCCACGTGCGTTATCAGAAAAAGTTACATAATGTATTATTAGACTCATTTTACATAAAATCGCATAAAATGTAATAATTAATCACTAAAATACATCTAATAAAGTTATTTGTATTATTCTGTTGACGCTACAATTCATGAGCCCGAAAGAGATAAACATGGTAAAGGGTGTCAGAACGAGACAACGATAATGTCGAAAGAGGGTAAAATCGACCCCTAATGACATTGCAGCCGCCACAACGCGCCCTTTGAAATAAGCTAGCATATTTGACTGCTTTATAAAATTAACAAAACATTGAATATAAAAATAAAACTACGAATTTTAGTTATATTTAGCTACTTCAATTGTCTTGTAGAACAGGATAAAGACATACAAAATATACCTATAGTTCCGTTTTGTTAAACGGGTACTTACATATTTAAATTCGCATACTTCTCATATAAGAATGACTTACAAACGTGCATGTGAGCACGTTTGCCTCAGACACATGTACGAAGTATTTCACGGGCCGAAAACGTCTGTGCATCCGTCTTGTGTGCCTGAGTGCCACACTACAGAGGGCCATGAACCCGCTCTTTATTACTGAGAGTTCATCTCGATTATGTGCGATATGAAATAGGAACTAATAAAATTATTTTTAAACAGCCATGGTTACTAACATTTGCTGCTAGACCAGGTGAAGTCATCTTGTAAAGTTCTTTAATTTCTATGCCATTCACGTTTTTAGACAACTAGGTACCTACCTACTTTTATTTAGCTATTAACAGAAAAACAGCGGTTCAACGAACTTATAGTAAGTTTGTTAATAATTCAGTAGCCTTGTATTACAAACTTATTACCAAAAATCGGGTCTAGATCAACAACAACGTCAGGTAGGCATATCGAGTACCTAGTACCTACAATCTACATTCTAATTCATAACCAAACCTACCAAACACGTTATATAAAATGCCAGTATTGTTTCTCATTTCTAATGCGAAGCGAACAAAATCATACAGCCGCTGAAATTTGAACTACATATAAGATTAACGTAATTATTTCAGAGATCGTGGAAACAGAAGTAGTGGGGGTATGGAGGCGCCGTAAGGGGCCCGCTGCGGCCTCGAACCTGACCGCGCGCGATCGCCTTGAACTCATCGTAGAATGCTCTTTTACAAATTGACTTATAACTCTAGACTGTAGACAAAACTGATAATAATTCCTGAAAGATATCTATCTATCATACATAAATATGAATATGTATTTTTTCCTACAAGCGTTCAGCGAGTTTGGTAGAAAAATAATTTATATATTATGCAGGTACGAATGAACGTACGAAATTGATAAAGTTGATGGCGCGAAAATTATACAATTTTCCACGTGCGCGCGCAGAGTGTGGTTGACAAGGGAGGGGTTCCGTATCGATTGGATACTACGGCGCGGCGCAGTCCCCTTCGCCCCCGACCCCGCTTGAAAGGAGGGAAACTGGAATATACTGCGAGAACTTTTATACATTTTGTTATGTCTAGACCGGAATTTGCTTAAACTTTCCTGGGTTTGTTTTTAGATAATATTAAATGAGAAATTGAATAATATGGTTTCATTTTATTTATTTCGAATTGTAAAAGAAAATATTTGTGTCCAGATATTTCGATTTTCACGTCAATTAACATAGTAATTATAGAGGCCAACAACCTCGATATTTTTTTTATATACTAATATCAACAACCTTGAAGAATGACTCAGTTGATTTAAAATAACTTATTGCTATTTAACTTACTTTTGCCCTATTCACATTACTTTTAAATCGAATGATTATTTCATTATATCAAATTTATTACATAAGTGTTATAGTTAGATATATCTATCTAGTCATACTATTTACCTATATATTTGAAATTGAACTACCTAGGTACCTACTTACCTATTTTAAAACCATGCATTCTTGATTAAAAGATATGAGTACTATTTTTATTCTCTATTTTCTAAGATGTGTTTGTTTTAATTAAAATAAATTAAAGTTTGAACGCCAACCGTTAATATTAGGGGAGTGTAACGGCTGACGGAATAAACTACAGGTGTGTGCGACAGCGCAGTATTCGTACCTACTACTATTCGGATATGCACACTCACACATCCACAACATGCAGCCAGGCCCTTTAGTTGAATGCATTTCATAGAGTAGTGAAATCCAGATACTGTAATAAGCTATTGGCTACAAATTAATTTATAAAGTAATGTCAAGTATGTATTGTTCAGATTTCTTTAGTTAATGAGGTGTAAATGCTCGTAGATATAATAAATAATATGTAGTATTTACGTATAAAATAAACAAATAAAATTGAGAAAGTAGATACATATACCGGTAAAAATGTACTTTAAGGGCCGTTGAGTTGGGCAACCAAAATTTTTTTGGAGAAAGGTCTATGCCTAAGTAGCTGACCCGTAAAATCTTAACCTGCGGAGATTTATAGTTTTTTAGAAATTAATTATTAAAGTTTCATAATTTTTCATACAATTTCGAGCAACCATCTTGACATTTGTTTTTTTTTTGTTGCGTTTCGTTACCTACGTACGTAGTTTTACCTACCTACGTACGTTTTAACCTACGTATTTTTTTTTTGTTTGAGTGGGAATCGCCCTAAAGTCGCTTCTGGCACTCGCCGGCCGCTGCCGGCCGCGGCACGCTCGCTTCGCTCGCTCGGCTCGTGCGGCAGTTCAAGCGTTAACCTAACACGCTCGTCGCTTCGCTCCTCGCTACCTATTTGAATACTAAAAGTAAAAGTTAATCGATTTTAAAAACTGAAGCAAGTGAGCTATAAAAATAACTATAAAATTGTTATAAAAACAATGTTATTTTGGCTAAAACCATTGAATAACATGTAAATTAATTAAATAAAAAATTCATAGGTATAAGAGTTGTACTTGAAAAAACGAAACGCAACAAAAAAAAACAAATGTCAAGATGGTTGCTCGAAATTGTATGAAAAATTATGAAACTTTAATAATTAATTTCTAAAAAACTATAAATCTCCGCAGGTTAAGATTTTACGGGATAGTTACTTAGGCATAGACCTTTCTCCAAAAAAATTTTGGTTGCCCAACTCAACGGCCCTTAAAGTACATTTTAGCCCATATACCTCTTAAAATGTAAAAGATTTTTTTTTGTTATTATTTTATTAACCTACTTAATGACATTTAGATACTGATTAATAAAATATATTACGAGGTACGAGGGAGCGAATAAAAAATACTACTAAATTGCTCTTTGGCGCCTTCACCACTACAATCTTACAACGTTGGGCTTACACACACATAGACTTAGTGCACTCATTGTTCAACGTTTTGAAATTCTCGCTTAGAACCGGCCGTGGGAACGATACTAGGTAGTAGGTACCTTTAATACACAGCCTCATAAAGAAAAAGTTATTTTAATTGCCATTTTAACTGAATAATGGATTTAAAAGGGATGATTTATTAGCTGCTATAAATACCTCGATTATTTATTATTTTAAAATAGTTTTGTTACCGATTTTTTTTTCATACAGGTAACTAATGTCGGTAAACCTCTTCTTACGTATTGAAAGCAATTCGTTGATTAAAATAATTTTGCTGACTTATGCATACTATTATCATTCATATAGATTTGGTTACATACAACTACTCCACGTCGATAGTTCATAGTAAGTTCATTGACGGCGAATTGGCGCCATTTTATATATGTAATAATATTGCATTGAACAAATTTAACTTGGTAATTTTATAAATATCATGATATTATGCCGGCATGATAATATTATAATTTTATAAACATTTAACCGATTCAATAATGAATTGTTTTTCATACAAATAACTTTGGAAATACATAATAATAATAACATGTATTTTTGTCCTTCTTGCACTAACTATCAACGAGCGAGACAGACGGAGTAAAAAATACGTAACAATTCGTCCGTTACGATATAGCTACTAAATTTGTAAAAATCCACGATTTTACTACATATATTTCAGGTTTACAGATTGTCTCTCACTTACTTATTCACTGATAAATTAGTTCCCAGCTTATATTATGATAATGTTTTTTTTATTTTCAATTCAATACAACTTGTCAACTAAGTACTTAATGAGACGGAATGGTTTCCCGCCACTTTAGTTCAATTAACAAATTATTTATGTAGAAATATCGTACCGATATGTTTGGAATACATTAAATAAGAAAACATTCATAAATATTTTGTATTTTTTGCAGCCAAATGATTAATACATTTCCCAATGACATTAAAAAGAGCGGGACATCACACATACTTTCTCGTCTCTAATTACGGGTTTATCAGTACATATTCATAACATTTTAAGTTCGAAATATCACTTACCGAATATTTATGAACATAAATATCCTTATGCTCAATAGAATAATCCTGAATTTCACACATTTACGTTTTTAGCGTCATGAAATTGACAAATATACACCACTCACTCCATAGGCTACAATGTTTTATTTCACTAGTATGTGAAAAGGTACACAAAGAATGGCTTCCATTGCTATTGGAGA
>CAJQZM010040135.1:0-15208 GCA_907164665.1 Colias nastes | reverse complement strand
CTGGAAAATCCATTTTTATTTATCATATAGTTTATTCGTCATTTATTTCATAGCAATTCTACTGAAAAATATTTTTAAACAGTTCCCAAACACAACTTCAGAGATATCGTAATTTTGAAGCCAATACTGTTAGAGTGATTAAAAAAGAAATCACTCATAAAACAATAAAACTACTTCTGCTATACTAATAATAACATTTGAGCATAAAGTTTAAACTTACATATCAATCCCGCTGCTACAGTATGAGTGAGGACCAATATGGGGTAGAAATACAATGCACTGTAGATGGCCTGCTTGCCGGCGTTGTTCTTAAGCCACGCCAGCAATATTGGCCTTAATGTCACAGTTAGTAGCAGACTGAATGCATATATCAGTAGTACTATGGTATATCTGAAATACAACAAAGAAAATTTATTGGATTCTGGTTAATCTATAAAAATGAAATTGAAAAATATATATAAAGTAAGGATTTCTATTTATAGCAGAACTAGTAAGTGACAATTATATGTAACAAACACCTTATTTATACAATCAAATGTGTAGAAAAGTATGTTTAAGAAATTATTTTCATTGAAATAATATTCCTAAAAATGATTGAAGTTCTAAATTTGTAGTACAGATGGTATTTTTTGTTCAAAAGCTGTAACTCAAGATAAATGGTACAAAGATGATGATACTTCTACATGTTCAACATATGCATTTATTATCCTAACTTAGTACAAACTTACAATGGATACACAGCTTCTTGTGTACAGTGCAGTGTTTCCTTATAATCCGGTTGAGGGTTATGCAGCAAGGTATACCAATCAGAGAGGGCCTTTGGTGTACACACATGGAGAGCTAACAATCCTGTGGGCGGCAACACTAGTAGTGCCCCTATTGTACCTGTCAATACTTCTATAAATGCACAGAAGTGTTGCGTCACTGTTGTTGCTTTTCTGAAATTTTTAATTGGACATAAATAATATTTTTTGTAATTATTGTTTTTAATTGAATTTTTAATTATATTAAAGTACTGATGATGATGATGATGATTATTATTATTATTTTAAAGTACTGATATTTGTGTTTGTGCTACAGCCCAACAGTATGGCTGTCACAATTGCCATATCTATGTATTTTTTTAAGTTAAGGTAGTTTTAAGTTGTTGTATTGTAATTGTATTGTATTGTCTAATAAAGCTTATTGTCATTATCTCTTTCATATTTAATTGTAGTTGCTAAAATTAAAGAAATCAATAACTCAAAATAAGAAAATTTGTGTTTTAACAATCCTAGGAAACATATCTAAAGATATTATAATTACAGAGTAGTAAATGAAAATGGAATAATTTTCAATAATCTTACTTTTTTCCAGGAGCGACCATGTCAATAAAGAACCAGTGCAGAACTAAAGGCAGTAGAACCATGAAACCAAGATACTGCCAGTCGTACAGTGTTGGCTCATCTGCACACTCAACGCAATAGCTCGATGCATTGGTTCTATATCCTCGAGGACAAGCTCCACATTCACTCCAGGAGTTATCCGATAACTCTGTTCGACCACAATAAAGTCCAGGGCAAGTTCGTACAGCCGACATATTTTCTGAGTTTGAAGACAATGTACGACCGAGAAGTAGAACTTGTTATCTATTTCGAAAGCGGTATCTTCACAATAAACGACATAAGATAATAGATTATACGTTCACTTAGAGCGCTTTCATTTTTTAAATTATTTTCCCATTTCCAAAACAAAATATTTACGTAACTCGGAACTCAAATTTTGACATATTCGTGATTGAAGATTTTAGACATTTGACAGCATCTGTCAAAAAACTTTATATTTAAATGGCAGCAAGGCATTTGAGCTACGATTAAAAATTACGATTTGAATATCTTTAGCAATATGTACAGTGTACACGTGATGTATAACTATTTACACTATCACTATCTACACTATTTAAGTATGGAATCCTATCCTACTACTATTACGATTGTAACTATCTTGCGATAAAGCAGAATGAAGTGGATAAAGTTAGTATGAAAAAGATGATTATTCAACTTTTGAAAAGCGAACTGTAGCAGCCCACGTGACAACATTATGAACTAAAGCTATTTTAATTTTGTTAAATAAAAGTAAATTACTAAGCTGTTATAAGATATGGTATGCATAGGTACAAGTTTTTTATAGGTACCTAATTTTCCGAGGACATAAATAAGACACATTTTTTTATTAAAAATACTTTAATCAATCATACACTTTTATTAGAATAGGTAATATAAATAGAAAATAATAAATTAAAACAAGAATTACTAACGTTGTTTACATTACAATGCTTTAAACTTTCCTTTATCTCCAAATTTGTTAACAAAGCGGGCATAAAGTCGTCTGTAAACAATACGCAACATGAAGTAAGTAGCCGAAAGTAATATTAATGATATTGAAAGCAAGATGCCAGCGATATCTAACATGTAGTATTTGACGAATGATATGCCAACTGCTGGGGACCGTAGATACTTCGCGCCGCCATTGCGTAGAACGTATTCCGTCCACCAGACAGCGTTGTCAGGGCCGGAAATCACGGGGCTCACAACCATACTCTTCAATTTTATCATTTCATTCTTGTACCTGTAAAGTAACATAATAATAAATTAGTTTTTTGTTAGAGAGACACTAATTTCGACCTTAGCTTTCGACCGATTTAATTTGGTATATTATGTCTGTTACTATTTAATACAAACGTACTTATTATTCGTTGCAACTTCAGTCACCACTTGTTTCAAAGTCTCCTTTTCCAAAGAATAAATGTCTAAAATTTCTCCTGTTCCATATCGAGTAATTTCACTAATAAATACTTTTCTGGAACGCACTGTTGGTAAACCAATTATTGGAACTTCGTAGAAAATAGCCTCTTCTAAGGAACGTGGTCCACCATGTGTTATAAAAGCCTTAACATTAGGATGAGCTGAAATACAAATAAAAAAACATAAATAGTCATAAACCGGCAACGTCTCAAGTATTCCAAAAGGCAGGCAGGTTATCATTATTCTTTAGAATAGAAGGAAGTATTTTCTATGAATCGGAATGCTAAATATAGAATGCTATAGTTAATATCTCTAGGAATTGTAATGCTATATTAGAAGTTGTTAATTACCCAAAATTTCCTGTTGAGGAAACCAAACATTTGCAATCACGTTTCCTGACAAATTCACCATTGTCGTGTTGCCAATCTTCCACAGAACTGTAAACGGCATCTCTCGGAACGCATCAGCCAGAGTTTGAAGTATACTACTGGAAAGATGTTCTGGTTCCTGAATGGCGCCAAAACTGAAGTATATGACACCTTTCGGCGCTGAATCTAAAATTGTTTTTAACTCCTGAGAACAATTTAATTTGAATAAGACATCCGACCAAGAACAATTAAAAACATACCTACTAACTACACCAAACAGAAATAATTTATACATTTACCTGTTGTAATGGAAATCCTGGCTTAATTTGAAGGCGATCGACGAAAGAAATTGCTGGTACAGTTGGTCTATTACCGATTAAAAGAGGATTACTAGCTATTAATAAAATGTCGATATCATATTCGACTTCTATGAGCTCTCTATTGAGTCCAAACATTTTCTTAGCAGCAACATCGCAAAGAGGAAGGTAATGATTATAATATTCGTTTCTCGTGCTGAAATAACGATATATCTCAACAATTTTTTGCCACCGCGTTAGATTTCTGTGGCTTAAGGTATTGACGTCTGGATAAAGTATGGGATGAATCGGAGTGCCTTTAGATTCATACTGATGGATTTTTCCACTAGAAGCAGTGATAGAAATGTGTGGAGTTTGATATTTTTCAGCAATCGCATACAAAAGTGGTACATCAGCTTCTGTTAAAACAAGGTCAAATTTGACATTCGGGTTAATTAGCAAAGATGTCATCGGTTTCGACTTTAACTGGGCAATGGCTAATTTTAAAGATAGTTCATTCATACTTTTCAGTCGTGGAAAATAGTCATCGGTATCGGTATATAATCTCTTGTATTCCTCCCAAAATGGCGCTGATTCAGTTCCAACATTGAGTTCCACTATCCTTTCCATTTCTTGTGAGTTAAAGTTACCTGGATATGGGGTCATCATAACAACCGAATGTCCTCGTTGAACAAGAAGAGAAATATAACTCCTGAACACGAGGTGATCAGAGAAGGACAAGGAAGAAAATAGTGCTAATATAGATGCACTTTGAACACCCTTACAATAAAGAAATAATATAAACACCACACTTATTCGCCGAAGCCACGTCATCTTGTCTGTTTATGATACGCCTTCAGTCTCAAGTTGCTGGAGTAAAAATGGTACCTTTCCTTTGGTAACCCGAACGACACACTTAAACAAACATATAAATTAAACACAAGTGTTCCAAGCAAGGACATTAAAACTAATTTCTTTCTTTGTAACTATGCTTACATTATATTTGCATGCTACAAAATTTTTAATTTGAAATCTAAATGAAAGATTTCATAATACTTTATTTATTTTTTATCTAATAACAATATAACTACGTCTATTCCAAATGTTCCGAAGTCTTGTCCTTAAAATAAGACACATATGAAAAAAATGAGACAAATATAGTTAAATCGTTTTATCTTTAGCCCCTTTTGTACATCTCGGATTTTTTTATATACCTACATGTTTCTTACAATTAGGTTAATGTTAAAACCGAAAACAAGCGTAAATAAGTCTCTGCAGCCCTTGAGACGTTCTTAAGTTTTATTTTTTGTGAACTTTATAGCAAACCCAGGTGCCCGATATTCTTATGCAAATAAAATATATATTATATTTTCAAAGTTCTGTCTTGGTTTGCGCCCTGATTTTCGTACAAAACCGGCAATGTGCGTACCCGAATACTAGCGCCGTTTTGCGCACAAGCGCACGGTCTTTGAGAGAATTTTAGATACCTATGTAGATAGGTAGCGGAAAATCTGTGCGGAAAATTATACCTACAACGCTTTGCTTGCAATCACAGCTTGCAATATTAACTATATTGTCTATAGTTGTTGATCATAATCTTTATCAATTTGCCACCGCTTTTCGGTTGCTTAGCAACACATTCGCGCAACAAAACAGAGCAAAAAATCATATTTTCCTTGTTTTGAAATGGACAGAGATATATCAAGCTACTCCGTTGTTGGACGAATAGGTGAAGGTGCCCATGGTCTTGTGTTTAAAGCTCGCCACTTACCTACCGGTCGAGAAGTTGCTTTGAAGAAAATCCTCATCAAAAATCTAGAGGATGGAATACCGGTCAATGTTATGAGAGAAATAAAGGCACTACAACTGTTACGATGTAAATATGTCAGTAAATTTTACTCATATTAATAAGATGTTTAATTATTGACCCTTCTCTGTACCATAACTCCCGTTCTTACCTGACAAAAAATTTAAAAAAGATCGTTAAATATAGCAAGTACCTATCTGCTATAGACTCTAGTTAACTGCCTCTTGTATCCTTACCCAGCGGTTTATTAATATGAGAACATTTGTTTATTAAGTCTATTAATTTTAGGTAATAAAACTCTACGACATGTTTCCCCGAGGAATGAGCCTTGTTTTAGTACTGGAATACATGTGTTCCGGATTGTGGGATATGCTGCATCATAATCAACAAGAACTTACCGTCCCTAGAATCAAATCATACGCACAAATGTTATTGAAAGGAACGAGATATTTGCACGCTCATTATGTAATGCATAGAGTAAGTAGAACTTTATGGAGAATATCTTCATTTTATTGGACTCTAAGTTCTTACAATCATAAAGCCAACTGAGATGTAACACATTTTTTGAACGTATGCATCAATATATCCCATTTATTTCTAACAAAGGACCTCAAACCTGCAAATCTGCTCATAAATCATGAAGGGATTTTAAAAATAGCCGATCTGGGATTAGCGCGCTTATACTGGCCCGATGGCGGTCGGCCATATTCTCATCAAGTCGCCACGAGGTATTTTTTTATTCAATCTTTTCAATATTTTATGAGAATATGACCTATTTGTACATTATTGTTACCGCGGATTCGTTGATCGTTCCTGTTCACGGAATCACAGTTTTCCGAGGTTCCAAAGTTTTATTAAAATTGCAAGTCAAAACTTTTTTTTATATTAATTATTAACACAGAGCATCTTTAACAACTAATGCGATTTTTGTAGATGGTACCGTGCACCCGAATTACTGTATGGCGCCCGATATTACAGCGAGAAAGTTGATATTTGGGCTGTCGGTTGTATTATGGCCGAGATGATAACGAAGCAACCACTTTTTTCCGTAAGAAGTTTTTTTTTTATAATTTAAAGTATTTACATAATATTAAATATCCTCCTCTGCGTCTATCTATTTGTTCGCGAAAAAATAAAAAACTACTGCACCAGTTTTCATTCTGTTTTCACCAATGGATAGCCTTGAGGAGGAAGATAAAAGTACATATTAGAGTAACCGGGAGCGCAACGCTCGTGCAATAGTAAACAATTTCCAAAAGACTTATCCATCTTGCAGGGTGAATCAGACATAGAGCAGCTAGCGATAGTTCTACAGCATCTCGGCACGCCCACAGAAGAAACGTGGCCGGGCCATTCCGAACTACCCGACTACCATAAGATAACATTCCCCGAGTCCCCACCAATGCCGTGGACGGATATACTGCCGGGCGTCGACCCGGAGGCCATTCATTTTGTCAAATCTTTCATTTTATACGATGAGAAGAAAAGGATTCCGGCTAAAGAGGTATGCGAAAATTTTTATGGTAATTTCAAGCAAAGACCTTATAATTTTATCTGCATGAATGATATTGTAAACTTTTTGTATAACAACCATTGACATAGAAAACAACTCGATTCACAATCACGCTCAAAAATTGCAAAGGAAACTCTGCCTACGCGTCTATTAGGCAGAGTTTCGTTACACGCCTATAATGAGTATGTACAAGTCTGAACAGCGTATTTCCAAACTATACATAGCCAGAACGCAACCATAGGAAACTGCTCGTGTATACTTTGTAATGCTGTTTTTAAGTTTGTTATTACAATATATACACGAATTTTGCGTACTGATCGTGTATACTTTGTAACGCGGATGCTTGCTTCTTCGTTCCAAACTATACACGATCAGTACGCAAAATATAACTAAATATACCTACTACACCACTTACACTTGAGCGAAATAATAAATATTTAGACTGAATTTTGATTCTTCTTCTTCTCTTATTTTGAGTCTTTGGACTTGTACAGCTATATCTATCTACTTTTATTCTTCTTGATTATTATTGATTCAGTAAAATATGGAATAAAAATATTATTAGGTAAGCTTAGGAAAATGAATAGGTAACAGATGTTGCCTATGGGTACCTATGGGTTAGGTTAGGTTCGTGTTTTTTTTAACTACACAAAAATAGGAGCCCCGCGAAGCGGGGCTCCGTCGCCTCGCAACCGTCTTCTTCTGGATTTATTAGATTCTTACATTTTAGCACTATTGTCAATTGTAGGTAAGTCGTGCAGTATAGTCGGGAACGAAGACACAAGCATCCTCGATACAAAAAATATACGATCAGTACTTACGCAACATTACATACACATGCATTGTAATAATAGATTTAAATACAGCAATAATATAAACGCGAGCAATGGAAAGACGGCGCGCTTGCTCCGAAACATACACGATTAGTCTGCATGCGTACTGGCGCTGTATGTTTTGGAGCGCTATTCTTACTTACTTCACTACAAAGTATACGCGAGTATTTGCGTACTACTATTGTATAGATTGGAAGAACTTTGTAAAAAAGTTATTTCCAAACTATACGTGATTAGTTTCACACCGATGCGTGCTGGCCTTGTATAGTTTGGAAAGACGCGTCTGAACAATACTGCAATTAAATAAGGTGTTAATTTCAATGAATCACCTGTTAAAATTAGTTTTTATAGACGATTGTGAGACAAGTTGTTCATATTAGGTACGTCCATGATAACAACTCGTATTTTATTTCAGGCATTAAGGCATTCGTGGTTTCGATCAAAACCAGCGCCAGCTACTTTAGAAGACATGCCCAAACCAATTGCAAATAAATCGAAATGAATAAATGAAAACAAAGTTCATATTAAATAATTTTATTACCCTTGAATACTCGTTATATTTATTATAACCTAAAAATGACATTTTAATATAATTGTACTTTCACCATATGTACAGGGTTAGGCTGTAAATCGAATTTAGATAAGTCTTGGATAAATGTAGCCGTTGTTTCTATACACGAATACTAACGATATTAATTATTCTAGAAAATTCGAATATTTGTATTCTCTACATCTCTGTTTTAACGAAGCCTTACTTTAGAATTACATGTTTCAATAGCCCTTTTAATACTATTGTATTAAGTACCTATAACATAGTAATCCTTACTGCTTTAACCAACAAGGTAATACATAGGGCTAGCTAATTATACTAGAATTTATTTAGTGATAGAACATCTCTTGTGACAATTTTATAGAAGACACACTAAGGGCCATATCACACTAGCGGATTGCGAGCGTCTTCAAAGCGGAGCGGGTGCGCAACGAATACGTTGCGGGCGCACAACGAACACGCCGCGGATGCGCAGCGAACACGTCGCGGACGCGCAACGATTTCGCTGCGAATAGAAGCGTCGACGCCATTTTGCATACTCTCGCACAAAAGCCAGCCCTTCCGCCTTGCCTAACTTCCATTCAATATATCCATCGTTTCTGTAGCACTCAATTTTTTAACCGTACTGTGGAAATGCACTTACTTAACTAAAGATGTAATAACAACTGGAGTTGTTGAAAAAGGTGCTATAAAATTGAATTACATTGAATACATTTTTGAATGAGGACTTTTAGAATGTACCTTACATTCCAAAAGTATGTAACGACTGACCAGTATAATCTCTCCCATAGCAACGTATGTTATAAAGAGATTTTGTGAACCTAATTATGAGCAAAGTGATAGTGAGTTGCTGGTTGCTTGATAAATTTTCTATTAACTGCTATTTATCTAATAATAAGATAGCCCTGTTTTAGTTAAGGAGCTTTAACATTTATTTCACTAATGAACTTTCTTATTGAGTAATTAATTTATCAGATTGCATTTCGACCGAGATTAAATAGATAAAACAATACCCTAAACATTAACATGTTATGAAACTCGTAAAAAAGAATGATCTCATAATTATTATACTATCACAAGTTAACTTAGTTAGTTTACTGAGTGTACATGACTGCGACGTAAACGTTGCGCATCTGCCACGCGTCCGCAACGAATTCGCTGCGCAACCGCGGCGTGTTCGTTGTGCGCCCGCAACGTATTCGTTGCGCACCCGCTCCGCTTTAAAAACGCTCGCAATCCGCTAGTGTGATATCGCCCTTAAGTTTTATTGGTAAAAATCAACCCTCAATATGGTATTACAATGTTTTATATACGCACATATAATATACTTTAAAACTATAAATACAAAAACTGCAGTGACACTTAAAGAGATCAATGAAACCCAATCATATAATAATCTACTTGAAATAACTAAAAGAAAATATTATACACATACTTATGCAAAAATGCAGCCTATGAATTTGTTTTTTTTATATTTTACATAATCATATTCAACCGTTTAACTCTATTAATTAATTTTAGATATCTAGGCAATGTCTTTTTACGTACTACACAACTTTCGATATTTAAATCCACGAAACATATCTCGTAGAATGACGAGGATGTGAACTTAATATTCTATAAATAGATAACATACAAACAAAAATACATGAAATTTACAACATATACTTTATAATATTTTACAACATTAAATTAACTAATACAAATTAGTTGAGAATTCTATAATTCTTCTCATAAAATGAGGTATTATACATACTTATGTAACAGCCTAGACAGTTAAAAGATATCCATTTTATACATTCGCTACTTACTAGTAATTTAAATACTGAGTTTCTATAGTTTTTGGCCAACACCAAACAAACATTACCATAATAATACTAAACTAAACTAAATTAAAAATGTTTATTACCATAATGCCAGGAAGGGGCATTACAAGGTTTATAACTACACTGCAGGTATGAAAATAATTTGCCTATAATAATCAAAATAATATTCAATTAGAATTCCTATTTCTCTGTATGAGATTTAAAATATTATAAATACCATTTTACTATATTTACAAAAAGTGGCTAAAATTGTTGAATATAAATATTTACTAAAATTTACTTATATAGGAACGAAAAATCTTTAATTGTTATTTATATTGAATGAACTAAAAGTGTAATAGAATCATCAACTGATAATAAATAACTCTAAAATTAAATATTATGCAACGGGCATGTTTTTTAATGACCCAGAAGTTTTATTCAAGAATTATAATCAATCTCTATTAAAATTAGATATAAGACAGAGTTGGCCTTATGGTATTCTCCAATAAATGGCCAATTCTTTTGAAACAGCCATACACAGTTAGGGTATCTAACCAATGATGGCAATTATAGCTTGTAAGCAAACATTGACAAGCTAAGATTAAGCGAAATGCTCGTTTACTTATACGCGTTATGCGTTTGCGTATGTAACGCATTTTACCTAAAGTGCCATCTTAATACCAGAGTTTAAGTGAATTATACACTTAACCCCTTATAATAAATTTATTAATAGACCATTGCATAGATTACAACATAGATGATAGTAATCCATGCCGAATTACTTTTCATAGAGCCAATATACAGCTACTTCACAGTGACATAAATTTTCACTACCCATAGTTTTAGAGTGCGATATTCACGATAAATTAAACTTTCACTCACCCAGTAATATTTCACAGAATGTTTTCCATAGATCTGAACTATTACACAATATTTTTACCATTTTCCAATTCACATAAGTGAAGTGATTTATGGCCCATAGGTATTCACAGTGATTCCTTGTTATATATAACGTTTTCACTTGCACTTCACTTCACACTGATATCCTGTTATATTTCACATATCCGAATATTTCACAGTGATTTTTTCGTATTTATCTGTTAGTTTCGTATCCAACCAGCAGCATGGAGATAATGCTTCAGCGCGTGGTCAAGCTCGCAGTGCGGCGTTGCCGGTCGGCGCAGGAGCATGCCTTTCAGTGTGATATATTGAGCTGGGGCTAGACTGAGATTGTTGCATAGCTGGAATGAAAAAAGTAACGTAAGTGAAAAATGGAAAGTGGAATTTGAGGTTTTACTCTAATCTAAGACGGGAAAGTAATTTATACAAGTTTGTCGTACTTATCGTGTGAATACTGAAATTAGGTGTGATTGGAAATGAAATGATTATGTAATCTGAACACATTATAGGTAGGTCTCCACCGCGCATGATGCCATGCCACGGCCATCGTGATAAAAATCCGTTAAAATCTTAAGAGGCCGTATCGATTTTAAGAGTGATTTTGACTTGTTTCTTTAATTCTTTAGGAGCTCGTTTAAAAAAACTAACTACTATGTTATATGAAAGTAATGGTATAATTTAAAATTCTCTAGAATATTCGATTATATAGATTTGCCGTAACAACGTTTGCGCTCCCGTATATAATCGAAAATTCTAGAGAACTTTAAATTATTCCATTTCTTTCATAAAACATATAATATGTATTTTTTTTATTGCAAATTTTTAAGCATTAACCTATCATTTAGTGTGTATTTTTTATTTTTTTTTAACTCTGTTGTAAGAACTAGAAATTCGACGCCATATACGCATAAAATTTCATCAAAGTAAGGCTATTTTAACTTAGATGTTCTTTGAATTTTTCAATAAAAGTACATAAATTGCCTCGAACATATTTTAGGATGTCTCAGTGTCTTTGCTGTAGTATATTTTATAAGAAAACTTCTTCTATTAAATTCCGTGTAAAATACAAAGACACGAACGTCCCGCATGGAAAAAATTGAAACACGCCTTAGGTTATTGGCTATTAAACAAACTGGACAATGAATATCAATAAATTGTCTCGAACGTATTTTAGATATTGAATGAATCTTTAATTTAAGATATCATCACACATTGTTACTAATTTAGTTTTGTTAAACGAGCTTCTAAAGAATTACAGAAACAAGTAAAAATCACTCTAAAATCGATAAGGACTCTTAAATTTCTTCTATACCTTTTTATCCGTTATCATTTTAAGTGTACTTTAGCATACACTAGTACAACATACTAAAAAGTCCTTCGAGCCGGAAACCTTAATAACATCATCTATGTAATAGTCGAAAGAATGCAGATAAAATGTTCTCTGCACTTTACTACGACTCAAGTAGTCCATATAAAATGGTCCTTCGAGCCGGATCATCACACACCTGCGCCTCGTTAGTGTTGAGCAGCTGCCTCTGGTGCGGCGCGGCGGCGCTGCAGCAGCTCCTTCTGGAGCAGCCACATGCGGTACTTCCGTCCCGTGTGCACCTTGGGCTGGTGGAACTTGAGACGCTTTCGACGTCTCTGTAAGAATACATGTTTATAAATTAGAAAAAAATATATTGAAATTATATTAATTGCAGGTAAGCGCCATGTCGCGATTGGATTTTGAGATTTATTTTTAGATATTAATGATAAATTTAAAATTATAGGCGACCTATAAATTGACATTTACATAAAATGTTCTGAAATAGATCTATTAGACTTTAGAATCAAATAAAATCAGCTTATAATATAAATTTATCGTTTAAAGAAAAATAACAAACAAAATAGTCTGGACTACCAAAAAATTAAAAAACTCCACAAAACACCTTAAAATCGCCAGGTATCCAGACCAGAAATAACCAACTTACTTTTTTCTTTGCTGCTGCGCGTTCTGCGTTTGCTCTTTTGTCTGCGTGTCCAGACACCCACTGCTGCCCTGGCGAATACAATTGTTATACGGGATCAAACACACAACTACACGACACGAGGGGCTCGTGTTAGTATCCACAACGTTACAGAACACAGATGAAGCATTGATGAATGAATGAAGAATAAATAGATTTTTAAACAGATTTTTTGTTGAATTGGTTATTGTTATGAACCAAAGAAATAAATTAGTTTTTTTTTTTTTTTTGTAAAGTGCCCACTTAGAACATGGAATTCCATGGAATTTGATGATATAAACACTACACCCTATTATGTTCACTAGAGTTTTTCGTTACAGTTCCTTAAAGATTACATTTTTTTTTAAATCTAATTAATCCACCAATCAAACCTTCAGTATCTATTTTACAGTACTATTTTAGGCAATAATTATATTTAAACCCCATAAGAAACAGGTCTACTTTATGTTTGTTATTAAAATGTTTTCCATGTTCATCCTGTAAATCAAATACGAAAAACTTCGTCGGAAATAGTACTCTACTGATACTGTAACTACTAATAGAAAGAGTAACTAAAAAGACTACTAGAATAGATGAATGTAACATGATATCTATATCATGCCGCTACATTTAACTATGAGAATCATCATGCATAGTTAAACAGCTACCAACGAAGAACATCGCGGAAGCAAAAGCGTATGTCTTGATGAAGCATGAACTTATAGTATAATCCATGCACAAGTAATGGATGAAACTGTCAAACATAAAACAAAAAAATGTAACTACCCACGAAAAAAAATTAAAATGCAATTGAAATATGAAATACGAATAACGCCATTATTACGTAGGGTCAACCGGGGCAAATGCAACTATGGGGCTATGGCAACTCCTTATCATAACTCATTTATTAGAGTTGTTGTAATATATCGCCACCTATGATTCAATAGCTCAACGACTAATAAAGCTTACAAGTAATAGATGGCGCCACTACGATGAAAACTATTTGATTTATAGGCCATTGTGTCAAACCGCTATTTTGAAGTTGGTGTGCGTAAAAACAGGTGTCGGGTTTTGTAGACAAAAAAATTGTTTAGGAGTGATTTTTTGCAGGTGTTTTTGATTGGACACGATTATCACAAGCCGTTAAGCTTATTTCATTTATATTACAGTGCGTTAGTTGACTCTATTTTGTGTTATTGATGCAGTTACATTTGCCTCGTGAAAATTTCACTATGGGGTTATTGCAACTGTGAGATTAGTTACAATAGCCCCTTATATTTTTGTATGAAACTAAAAACACTAGTGATGTGACAGTGTCGATATTTTTAATTTATTATGTATCCTTCTTGGTAGTCAAAATATACTTTCTTTATGATTAATTAAAGAAGAACCATCGATTTTTTCTTCGATATTATACCTAGAGACGGGTTCGTAAGTAAAATTCAAATTAGATAAAAGAAGCGTGGTTAAAGAATATAACTAAAAAGGATAGGTAGGATAGTTCTGTGATTGTTCAAGTAATTTTTAGTAAACGGTTGACTAACTAATAAACGTATTTTGTTTGGTTTACGTTTTTAACAATATTTAACACAAAGAATATTATTTGTTCTGACCAAAAACTAAAATTGACTTAGTAGGTAGGGGCACTGTATTTTTTTTTTTGTTGCGATTTAAAGTGGTAAATCAAAGTACTTACATGAGTTTTTCCTCTAAATAATGCGGCGCCATCTACGATCGCAACGTTATTGTAGCAATAGTTTCCTAATACACAATAGTACGATACAAATCACACGCAGAATAATAAAAAAATATCGATGAATAAGTTTTTTTCATTCCCCACACTAATTCTCTAACAAATAGTTGCATTTGCCCCACAATCAGAAAAATAAGTTTTTTTCTGAAAACTAGTCCTTGCTACACGATAATACAGTTCAAAATCCTATGAATAACATGAAATCTCATAAATATATTCTATATTCGTTGTTTTATATGAAATAGAAGAAGAGCTATGGCAGTTAGTTGCATTTACCCCCGACTAGGGGTTAATGTAACTTTTTCTACCAATTTTAGGAAATATTCTCACTACCAGTTATTTATAAGACTATTGTATTGCTTGATTGGTTTAAAATAATCTTAAATAAATACAAAAATCACTAAATGGGTCAAATAAATGACCAAATATAAAAGGAGATAACTGCAACCGATCAAACTTGAAACTTGTTATTTTTTAGTTGCATTTGCCCCGGTTGACCCTATACATTTTCGTCGAAGTTAGATAAGTATTTTTTTTTTCTCATTGTATTCATGCAAAATTATAGTTACCTAATATTATTTTATTTCAAATTTTAAGTACCAATTTTAA
>CAJQZM010040134.1:0-10084 GCA_907164665.1 Colias nastes | reverse complement strand
ATTGAAGATTTGTATGCATTATCATATGGCAAACACAATTTAATATTAAGGTTGATTACTTTGCATTACTGAAACAATAAGTTGCACGACAATGATGGTATTTAATTTGTGGTGGAGATCAGACTGGACTTTATCATATTGGAAAAGCAGTAATAATTCCTACCATTGTTTTGTTGATAAATACATGAATGATATATTTTGTAATGTTTGTATGCCTTCCGTAAAATTAAGATACAGTCTAGCCTTTCCTTTTTAATCTCAATGAGTACACATTATTAGGCTGTTGTCAATAAAATATGGTTTTGGAACTCATAATTTAGTTAATAAAAACATAGTGCTAATTAGACATATGTAATATCAAGTACCAATGTTACTTTATCCGTATACTAAATAGAATAAAAGAATAATATGCTACAGATGTATCAACATCACTTCATCATTAGTAACATATCCTACTGTTATCAATTTAGTGCCTAGCAATAATAATGATATTAAATCATAAATGCATAAACCTGCATATCCTCATACATAAAATCATCGTAATCGCGAACATGCAAGCCGATAAAATTCAAATTATATCTTTAGATTACAGTGTAAAGATATCCTTGATCTATTATTCATTCTGAATTCGGTCAAAAGTTCTATATTATTCGAAATAAAGGTCAATGACTGAAAAACAATAAGTTTAGACCTTTCGTTTTGAGGTCTACGTTAGAAGGACAGTCGATTAGTCATCGTAAATTTAGCCTAAACAAGTCGGCAAATTCGCGTCGATAATCTAAGTTCTCATATACACAAGTTACAGGAACGTTTTTCCGAATATATGCGAAAATTTCAATGCTAATTTCTGAAGAACTGTATCAAAGATAAAGAAAAAACGTCTCAGATGACTGGTGCAGTCAGTAAAATGGCGTTATAAATTGACGGTTATAAGTACTTTTAACACTGGTAAAACATCACTTTGCGATATAAAATGTACTTAGATGAATAATTGATATCACAATTTATCATATTAGGGCCTATTATAGAAATAAAACTAAATTTAAACTTACCTTTCTATAAAATTTGACAGTACACAGCACTATGGAATCACTGTTACATCAGTACTGATAACATTAAGAAAAAAATAACAACGACATACCATCCACAGAATAAAAATATTTGTTTCATTATGTTGCCTCCCTGCTTTTCAGATTTATTATCTATAAAATCCAACGATGATTCGTGGGTGATTCCAATAATATTAGTTTCAAATCTAATGGCCTGCGTAAACGAGGCATTTTAGTCTGCGGACTTTTTTGTCCGCTAAAATAGAATACTTACAACTGTATCGAGTAACGCAAACGAGGTATTAAAAGTACCAAGTACCAAAAGTCCCCCGTATAACGGCGGACATGCAGGGATACAAGCACGCATAAAAGTACGCAGGAGTCCCCGAAAGAAATATAACACGGGTGACTAGGCGAAGCAACGCACACGGCGGACTTTAGTCCACGTTGTAACCTATTCATATTCGCTTCCGTAACGTACTCTTCTCCGCAATACGTGTGCGTTGAGCCCGAGGTAAATTCGCGGCGGAGTTTTTATTCGCGGAGCGTACTTTTTTCTCCGCCAGGGACTAAAGTCCCAGTCCCTCGTCTGCGCAGGCCATAAACCTCTAATGCACCTTATTCACGGTCCATCTTGCTGTACGTCCCGCCAAGGTCATACACGATGCACTACGCAAAACGACAGTGAATAGTATTGACGTACGTCAATAATTATTATTATTATGTTGCTGGATGTGCACGACCAATTTTTCGTCCAGCGAGCACCCCCACCACCGCGAACGTCGTGCAGATGGACAGTGAATAGTGCGGACGTACGTCAGAGCGATGATGCATCGTGCGTGCTCGATCGTGAATAGGCTTGCTGTACAGCAGATTAGGCAAAAATTCTGGCACGCACGGTTCACATTCAAATTAATGTAAATACTTGGAAACGTGGCCTATTGATATGATTTTTTTGTGATAACTTAGTGAGTACATGAGCAAGCAAGAAACAGTTATTTTATATTTTATTTTTATGTACACAGGAAATACCCAATTATCATTACTTTTGGATCAACCTAGGTACTGTTTATATTCAGAAGTTATTATTTTAAAAGAACTCCAAGGCGAATTGTTGAATAACACAGATTTTATGCAAAAGTCCACTGCAGAAAAATGGCGATTTATTTTAAAAAAATGTCCTGACGAATTTGTTTGTTTAAAAAAAATGATTAGCTATATACTCTCTGTTCCCGCCACTTCAGCATTTACTGAAAGAGTCTTTTCGGTCATGAATGTGAAGTGGCGGGAAGAGAGAAACCGAGCTTCATTAAAATTAATTAAAAATGAGCTCTTGATATATATAAATTTAGATTTGGAATGTTTTGATTCATATAATTCATTTAAAAATAATGAAAAATTGTTAGGTACTGCAAAAAGTACAAAAAAATACATTTTTAAAAATATTAAATAAATGATACTCTTTTTTGTAAGTCCGTACTCTTTATTTACCTCCTTTGAAATCAGATATACTCTATTTCTTCTAATAAAAGTTGGCAACCCTGGCCATGCTTGATGCGCGCACGATCGTCAGTAGGATACATCCAGCACCGCAGCCTTGAGCTGACGTACAGCGGGGATGGACCGTGAATAAGGCGCTTAAGTCGATTCTAATTTATTGTCTAGTTACAGCATTTTAGAATACTGTTTAAAATATATTTGTGACTAGTTAACTAGATATATTATAAATATTTATAAAGAAACATCTTAATTTATTCTTCAAGAGCATTTCAGAATTCGGTTGCGATTTCTACTTATACCCTCTTAGTATACCCTAGACTATTTCAGTTCTAACTGTAAAATAATAATCTGTGACCACTGATCTGTCACATGGACATTGGACACAATATAATATGTCAAAGCGCAATTTGAAGTTTCGTAAGTCGTATTTGAACTTTGACTTCATAATTTTTATTTACCATTGTTTTCATTTTATTGTACCTACATACAAACGCGCTTATAAAATATTCATAGATTTACAATTTGTTCGTATCCCAGACAAAGTGAATTTAATAAGAAATTAATGTGTTCAAGTGTGTTTATTCGTCCAACAAAGAAAAATAGTAATAAGTTTACTATATGTACTGCATGAATAACAATACATTTGTAATCCGTTAACGATCATCATTTCATACTATTATGTCTTATTTTGGCGTGGGCGTATATTTCTTGTCTGTTATCTGGCTTGTAGCT
The DNA here is from genome assembly GCA_907164665.1 of Colias nastes. Taxonomy (NCBI): domain Eukaryota; kingdom Metazoa; phylum Arthropoda; class Insecta; order Lepidoptera; family Pieridae; genus Colias; species Colias nastes. The sequence continues at coordinate 6,803 of CAJQZM010040134.1, read as the reverse complement.
ATATTTTTTTGCTGGGTATCTGTGCGGACCGGTCATTACGTTGGTAAAATTGCAGTAGTTATTGCCATTATTCTAACGATTATTTTGGTCTCGTTGCCTAGAGGAGATGATATTGAGCCATCGGTTGCCAATTTTTACGACAAAACTTATATCCCTCGTTATGCTATTCTAACATTCCTTATAATAAGTGCTATATTGGGTGCTGTGTATTGTTTTATTTATGTCTGCTTAAGTCCTGTGGAAACTAAAAAGATAAAGAAGTTTGGTTTGGTAAACTAAACACGTAGTGGTGAGTTATCGTTATTTATGAAAACTGAAGTTACATTTTGTTTTTTAATAAACTCAATAAAATGTGGATAATTCCATGGAATTTATGGTCTTAATCTAATGATATTTCTTACTTATGCATTTTGGATATACATAATATATTATTTAAGTACTAGGTACATATATTATGAATATAAATATTTTTATTTAAGTATGTAGATTACCTTCTAACAACCTAATAATGATTTAATATAAACAAAAATAAACAAATAATATAGTTATATTAGGCTCATACACAAACATGAGATATAATTACTTTAAAAAGTATGTACTTTTGAATCATCAAATTATATAACAAATCCATACTAATATTATAAATGCGAAAGTAACTCTGTCTGTCTGTCTGTTACTCAATCACGCCTAAACTACTGAACCAATTTTCATGAAATTTGGTATGAAGATATTTTGATACCCGAGAAAGGACATAGGCTACTTTTTATCCCGGGAAAATGACGCAATCCCGGAAATCCCACGGGAAAGGGAGCGGGTTTTTCTTTGACTGTGCGGGCGAAGCCGCGGGCGGAAACCTAGTAATTATTAAAAATAGATTACTATCCACACATGCAGCATTAGTATTTGTTTAATTTTTCAAAATAAATAATTAACATCATAGTAATAACAATTAAACACTCCATAAATGAATCAGACATAATTTTTTTATCATTATTGACTCAAGATAAAAAGGATTTTATGATATAACATTCATCATGTAGTTTTTGTGTATCTAGTATTAAAAATATGAAATATCTAACTTTTTAATCTATATAGTATTATCATGAGATAAAATTTTATTTCTTCTACTGAGTCTATCTTATTGCATAATTATTTAGAAAAACACAAACTTTGGGTATGTAAAATACTTGAGTATTCCGTTAATATTATATTTTAATAGTCATCAATTATATTCTTTTTTCATTTATTACAATAGTTGTTCTTTCTTTGTTTAGAAAGATTTAATTATCACAATCAGAGCTAAAAGTTAATATTTAACCATAATAATATATTTGTCTTAGAACATCAAAGTTATATTTTTAACAATTTTGAAGTTCTATGCCCTACATGTAGCTTTTAAATAAGTTTCCTTGAATACCTCTTGAATTTATAGTGCATAACTTATTTATTTGAAAAAATTTATTATTTCCTAGGCTTAACTTTAGTATTTACTATTAGTATCTCCTTGATTACCACCTACAACACTAAGGCTCGATTTTTCAACCATTGGTTAAAACTTATTCGTCGAATAAAGTATTACACGATAATATTAAAATGTCACTTGTAAACTGTCAATTACAGGCAAGAAGAATACATTTTTGAAATGGTAGTTTAATACGTTATTCGACGAATAAGCTTTAACCAACGATTGAAAAATCAGCCCGAAATATTGTGTTGTTAATATATTCTTTTAGTATTGGAATGCTTTGCTTATAGCATGAGAATCATACATTTCTGATCATTTTAACTGTTATTGTGCCTGATGTATAGTTTGATTACATTATGTATCATTTTTATTCAAATTAGAAGTTAACTCTCTGGTATAGAATTTGTACTATAGAGTTGTAAATGCATCTGATTTATTGTAGAAAAAAAAATTATTTATTCTAATGAGCATATACTACATAAATATAACCTGAATGGGAATTAAAATTGAAAGGAATAATATGTTAAATAAAAACTATTGTAAATACTACTTAGTACTTAACTAATGACAATTATTATTATTAGCTAAAACTGTTGTGATTAAGGTCTATGTTGCAGTATTGTTATTACAAGTCTATTACAGAATTGTCATACAATTTATTTGTTATTGTTTCAAACTCAAACATTTATTTATTCAATTAGACTTCTTCTAGAAGCACTTTTGAATCGTCATTACATATTTTTAACATTTACGCATTAATAAAGTTTAATATTGTATTGAATACTTTAAAATATTTGTGTTTTTGTTTCAGACAATGTGTAGTGCCATGTGTCAAGGTTTAAAGTCGCCAGTCAGAAGGCTGGCCAACTTGAGGAGAGCTAAACATATATCAACTTCAATAGTGCACAATGAGACCATACTAGTTAAGAATAACGATGATTTTGTTAATAAGGTATGTAAAAATTCTTGTTTGATACTTATACTCAAAAACTCAAAGACAAAAATCAGTTACTGATTTCACAATGCATTAAACCGGCTACTCACCTACCTGCAGCAGGGGCAATATTGGAATTGCACCCTTAATTGGCTCCTTAATTATTGTGATGTGTATCGGCAAGCAGGGGCAATTTAGAGAACAGCTGAAATTGCTCCGACCGCCTACCAACCGAGATTGTACAGCCCTATCGCCCCTGCGGCAGGTACAAGTATCCGGCACTATTTAAGTGGTAACTTAAAGTTTTAGGCGAAAAGCTAGTTAAAAATAGTGATAATTGATTCATAATAACTCCCTTTTTTTTTGTTTCTCATACTACTAAGCTCTACTCTACTATGCTAATGTTTCAAAGACACCAAAAAAGTTGTATTTTAAATTATTAATATTTATTTTCAGGTAATGAACAACGACAAGCCAGTAATAGTAAATTTCCATGCGGAGTGGTGTGAGCCCTGTAAGATCCTAACTCCAAAGCTGAAGGAACTAATTGAGCCCTTAAATAATCTAGATCTTGCTATCGTTGATGTGGAGGAAAATGCTGATCTGGTACACACATTTGAAGTGAGTTTTTTTGTCAATATTATAAAATATATCCTATCCTATGCTATCCTATCCTGTCCTATCACACTAATATTATAAATGTGAAAGTTAATGAGGATGGATGTATGTGTATGTATGTATGTTTGTTTGATGTATGAGTTATAGGCATCGAAAAAAGTTGTCCCGCCAAATTAAAAAAAAATATTTTTTCCGGTTGTTTCTTATATGTAGATTAACCTTTGTAGTTGATTGTATTTATTGCAATATTTTTAGTTGAGCAGAAGAAAAATATTAAAAAATATTTTCATTTTAAGCAATTTTATTTTCTACACAAAACTAATTCCCAATAAAATATGATTAGGTACTACAAACGTTAAAAATGACTGATAAATGGTCCTAGAGGTTTGTAGTGAAAAAAATATTCGTTTGTAGTTAGCTAGAAATTTATTTAATGCGGATAATCGAAAAAATCTATTTTCGAGTAAATTTTGAGCCTGCTTCTGGTTGTTGTTGTTTCTACTTTCTATTGTCTATTAATAATATATAAAAAAATATATATTATGATTAGTCTATATGTCGTGGCCATATAGTAGATTTGCTCATTTCATGGAATGATTGATCATTTCATGAAACTGTCACATTTCATGATATTTTATACGATCTGGCCAAATGTGGATGACAAAATCGTGAAACATTGACGATTTAACGATCTGGTCAAACTATGTTGGCCACATCATGAATTGAGACCATTTCATGAAATTGTCAATCATTTCATGAAATGAGCAAATCTACGATATGGCCACGACATATATATTACTAATTAGCACATAATTTAAGTTTTCCAAATGTTTTATTTTCAGGTAAAAGCTGTGCCAGCAGTAATAGCGGTGAAAAACGGTTTAATAGTTGACAAGTTTATCGGTCTCGTCGATGCCGACATGATAAATAGTCTCATAGACCGCATGTCCGGTAAAAAGAAGGACGATGCGTAACTTCCGGAAATTGTCTGCACTCTATGCTAACAGGATTGCCATTAAATATATTTTGTTACTGTTTTTTTGTCATGTAAAGTGTAAATAATACGAAGCTTTATGGCGTGAATGGCTGCTTTATTATTTTTTACGCGAATCGATGCGAATCGATAATCTTTTTTTATTTATATTAGACACAAATTTATGTTATCACAGAAGTAGAATAATTATAGTTAGTTAAGTTTTTATTACATCTTCAACTGTTTTACTCAATGTTTATAAACATAATTGAATAATGTTTAAAATAGTTTTAATTTACCTTAACCTACAAAAATGTTTTTTTTTTATATAGTAATGTAAGTAGCAATAACATAATATGGGTACCTACTATAATTATTATTCATACGAATATAGATTTACAATCATAAAGAATATATACTAAATCAGTAAGTATAGAAAAAATAAAATTAGAATTTATTACTTTCTATGATACATATTAATGATACTTATGTCTGTGAAAACTAGTGTACTTTCACTTGAGCGAAATTAAAACTACTATTATGTAGTAGATATTCTAGAATAATTTCACTATTTAATATAGACAACCTATATGTAGCTAGAAGTGACAAAATTACTTGAAATAATATTATTTATAGAAATTAGAAATACGTAGAATCTACAATATCAAAACAGCTATGAACTGGCGTACCTAACTTCACTTATATTGTATCGAAAACTATGTATTTGTCGCAGCAAACGAATAACTATATAGCTGCGACAAATGTACAGATATGCGTTATTATATTAATATTGTACAGCTGTCAATATCACTACATAGTATAAAACAAAGTCGCTTTCTCGGTCCCTATGTCCTTATGTATTCTTAAATCTTTAAAACTACGCAACGGATTTTGATGCGGTTTTTTTAAATAGATAGAGTGATTCAGGAGGAAGGTTTTAGTATATAATTTATTATGTTTTAGACATAGCGGGCGAAGCCGCGGGCGGAAAGCTAGTATATAATCTGATTATTACTCAACATATCCAGTCCAAGACTGCTTCATGAGTTTTATATGCCCTTTGTAATTCAACGCCTTTTAATAAATTTCATTCACCTCAATTGTTGAGATAAAGAAATATAATAGTCTAAGATCCGAATCTAAATTCCAGGGAAATTTATTATAAATATCCTGTCCAGGATTTTTCCAGAAACCCCCTTTTAATAGACTGAATTTATTATAAAATAGGTGATAGGTCTCATTCTATTATCACCCCGGTGAAAGTCGATTTATGTTCGGATCTTCTACTATAAACAGTTATATATGTAATAATATTTGTAAATATTATTAAAGTACTGTAAATCAATTTCATAGATAAAAAATTAGGATAAACAAATGCAATCCATATATTAGAGGCACTAAGGCTTAAAATAGTTTGAAAAATATTTGCCTGCCATATTTGTGTATACGGTACCAATTTATTTCACTGTACGTAAGATTTACAAAATATACAATATACTTACATTAATATTTTAAGTGGAATTTGATGATATGGATTTTGGTAATGTTTCCATCCATGTAAAGAATTCGTATGTTGTGAAAGAAGAACTTATCTTGCAAATATTGTGAAAATGAAGGTAATTTTGAATTAAGACCGGCTATTGAAGATTCGAGTAACAGTTATTTTATATTGAAGGGATACTATGGTATCACAAATTATGGAAAACGAAAAATGAAACTAGAGATTATCTGCATAAATGACGATTTATTCATATAATAAAGTTATGTCTGTACTCTGTTTAAGAATTGGTCAGAGTTTAACCGTGAACAGAAAGAGTTAGTCATAAATTTAACTCTTACGGGTATATTAAGAAATAGGATAATATATTGGACGACGGCAAAAAGATGCAGATATATTTTGCTCTTAAACGTGTTAATTTAATAAATGCTAAAATTGGCCATGCTTAAAATTTGAACTTAATGATAGCAGTTAACATTATTACCCATTTACTGCAACACTAAAAGTTTGGGCGGGAATTGTACATAAGAATGATATAATATACACTCTATAAAAATAATCCATTTCACATTATCATTAATTATTATTAAACCCATTTACTGCAACACTAAAAGTTTGGACGGGAATTGTACATAGGAATGGCGCTCTATAAAAAAAATATTTGTAGAAAGTAGATAATACTAAATGTTGTGAATTTACAGTTTAGCTTTTACCCAAACCCCTGAGCTTAGTGTCTACGTGTAGGCGACCATGTGCGGGTCCATATAGAAATTTTTATCTTATGATTAGTGGAATAGCGCCTAGGTTTGCTTGTAGAGTAATCGAGAATTATATTACACTTTCATTAGTACAATAAATAGTAAATACTTTTGTATATTCGTTTCAATGTTTAAAATTGTATGAAATTAAAATATAATGTAATGTCTAGTGTGATTTTATTAAACAAATTTGTTGAACTATTAAATAGATTTAGTAGCAAAGCGAGTTTAACTCTTTATTCTTCTGAGAGAGCGTTGAAGTGTTACGTAACGCAATTTTTGAAGATTTTTGAGCCCTCCCCTTCCCCCTTCTAACGCACCGTAACATTTAACTGGGGGTACACCCCAGTAACGCATCGTAACGTTTTACGAGACAACCCCCCCCCCCAAATTGCGTTACGTAGGTAATACTTTAACGCCCCCTGAATATGAGTAAAAAGTTATTTTTCTGTTACACGGTAAAGTCATTAAATAAATGTGAAATGATAAATATTCTAACACTCGTCTCCTAAAGAAGTTAAAACTCAATATAAGTAGACCCTATTACGTTAAACGTC